>JAJOHG010000167.1:0-54920 GCA_021029095.1 Phellopilus nigrolimitatus
TTAGTGGTAGGAGAACTCACCCGCTTGGACGCTGGGATGGAGTCTTGTCTCCTTCCCCCAGCGTCTGCGCAGCCCTCCACATCGTCTGGCAAGGTATGTGGCTCCCCACTCGACATGTGCTGTCTCTCATTAGCACATCGTCTAACTCTAGAAGAGCACGGGCAAGGTGTGTATGCTACTGACAGCCCGCGCTTCGGACAACTCTTTCTTTACAGTTCGTCTTCAAGTCATTCGCGCCCAGCCTATTGGGTATTCCGCTACCCGCACATCGAGAAGACATCGTCAAGTATCTGAGAGTCGCCATCTGACAGATGAGGGAGTGAGTCAGTTAGACAAGTGCTTGGTCGCGGGGTTCTGTCCCCTCACGACTGCGACCAAGCACTTGTAAGTGAGCATGAGGTACGCGCTTGATTTCCGATCGTGGCTAAATACTATCTACTTGCTAACTTGGCTTTGCAGCGCTTTGAGTTATCTCTCGCAAGATGGCCGATCGTCGACAGTCGCAGCAGACCAAGTCTGATGTCTGTCTAGCAGGTGTTTGGTTGCGGGGTGGTCCCCTTATGAAGCAACTAAATATCTGCGTATGAGTGTGAGGTAGTGCTTGAACTTGAGCTCTGGGCATGGCCAACTTGTACTCGCTTGCTAGCATGGCCTCGCGTATGGTTGAGCCTGATGAGTATCCTTCCGCGGGTGTTTGACCGTGGGGCTCCATCCCCTTGCAATTTGGTCAAACACCTCCGGGCGAGTATAAGGTACGCGGTCGACCAGTCGTTTCCGTATACCTTCATCTCACTCGACGACGGTTTCTAAGGTTGAACGCAACTGAGTCACCTAAAATGCTGAGATATCGTCGCCGATATCATAGCTCATCGCCTCGAGTACTTACTACTATCTTCAAAAACCTTAAGGGACAGCAGGAGTTTCTTTTTTCTAGACCGTCATCATTCATTCAAGGGGGTACCCGACTAGTCATATGGGGCGTCGGGAGGAGTGAAATGGGAGGGCGTTCACTCCGTGGTCGGACGGTTGTGCTCCATCTATATGGTATGTCGGTGCTACTTTCACTCACCGATGATGACTGAATGTTCTGTAGAAGGGCACTGCGGATTTCATTGAGAGACTGCTCGGTGTCAACATCAGAGCACCGGGGGGATGACATACTAGACAGGCGACTACTCTAAGGGCGTCGTTCTCGTCATCCTTGTGGCCATCATCAATCAAGACAAACCGAGGATTTTTTGGTAGGTGTTTGGCTGTGGGGTCCCGTCCCCTTGCAAACAGGTCAAACACCTGCAAATGACTGTGAGGTTTTCGACCAACCCATGTCGTTTCCTGTATACGTTCATCTCACATGGCGACGGCATGTTCTAAGAGTGAACAAGACTGAATCGTCTGATCTACTGTCACAGCTCCGCCATTGACTCGTATACTTGCTGCTGATACTAGGTTTTTAAGATAGCAAGACACTGCTCCGACAAACTGAGTTTCTCTTTTTCCAAGGCTGTCGCCATTCGTCAAGAGGGTACCCGGCCTCGACATCATGGGCGCCGGGAGGAGTGAAATGGGTGGGCGTTCACTCCGCAGACTGACCGTATCTTGACGCTATGCTATGTCGTGTTGATACTGCTTGACTGCTCTATAGACTATAGTAGGGGACCCGCGATTCTTCATCAAGAGGGCACCCGGCAACGACATCTGGCGCCGGGGGGAGTGAAGTGGGTGGGCGTTCACTCTGCGGGTTTCGTTCGATTGGCACTTCGGTTCGTCTCGTTATTTGATCCATCGATGATGGTGACTGACCACTTTCCTTTACAAGGTAGGCTTGAACGGTAACAGCTCTCGCCGGATTACTCTCATTTCGCGTTCCTCCGTCTTTTTTTGCACGCATTCATACTCTCTTTGCAAAAGCAATGCAATTTTCCTATATGTATAACATCGTACACATTCGTAGCCATATAGGATCTCGCCATTTAAGTCCACCTATTAAATTTTACCAATCAGTCAAAGTGCGATCGAAAATCGGATAAAAACAAGACAGGAAAACCTAAAAAAGGAGGATAACAAACACAAAACCCCGCCAACGACTGAGCAGGCGAATTCTAGGGTTAAAATCCCCAAAACGTCCACCAGCTGACAGGCTTTCGAGAACATATAGAGAACGTGACCGAAATGTTGAAGTTCGCTTTCGCTCTTGCCCACGGACGCTTTTTTTTGAACCATCTCGACCTGCAACGATAATGTCCTCCATAACGCAGCACCGTCGTACTGTTGAAGTGTTCAGGGTGCCGTCGAACGCATCGAAAGATTTCCCATTGCACACCGCTGTGCCCAAACCCAAACCATTTCCGCATACAAACTCAACCGGCGGATCCCAGAGGATTCGGCAGCACCGCCGTACTCCTCTGGTTTTCGGGCCGCCAATAAACCACTCGAATATTCTGCCATCGGCCGGCGCCAGCACTAGTGCGCCCAGGCACAGACCATTTGTGCGCACTACGGCCTGTTCCTCTCCTTCCGCAGGTACCGACGGATTCGATCTCGATTTCCTCGATCTAAACGATGATGAGGATGGCGAAGACGGTTCAGGCTCAGACACGGAGGGTGAGCCGACACCCCGCGTTAGGCCCGTGGCGATCACCGGCGACGTGGTAGACATACTAGACTTGTACGACTCCGGATCTGACAGTGCCAGCTCTAGTTCCAGTTCCAGCTCTAGCTCTAGCGATGATTTCTTTAACGACGAGGACCGCCCTTCTAGTGAAAGCATCAGAGAGACGTGCGTCGAATCATGCGAGGAGATCGTGCGGAATAGCCCAGAACACAGAAAGATTGAAGGAGTCGCAGAGTATGAAGACGACGAAGATTGGTTGAACGAGGAAGAAGACATTTACAATGTGAGCGACGATGACGATGTCGATCCCTCATACAACGACGAAAACGAGCCCCTCAAAGACGCCCTCCTCAAGCACGAACAGCAGATCGGCGGCGAGTTCTGCTCACAGGAGGAGGCCTTTGGGCTCAACTTCAACTACTTCTTCACCAACACATCCGTGCAGGACGTCATCGACCTGTGCGAAGAACCCGGCGACTCGTATCTCGCATGCATGAGGATATGCAGGAAGTGCATCGACGAGGGGGAGACGGACGGCGATCCGATGGAGATCAAGGAAGAAGCACTCGAGGTCCTCGCCGATAGTATCATGGCCTGGTTATCCGAGGAGGTAAGTCCATCGTATCTTCTAGTCCAGTGCTTTCCACGTTCTAATTTCTACATCTTCGATCTGCAATCAGGACCCGAGGGAAACGCTCACCCTAGGCAGGGCCAAATTCGCTCTCCTCGGACAGTTTATCCGGACAACAGTTGTCGCGAGGGGCGCGGCCACCGCCATAATAGGCCTGCTGGATGAGTATGCTCATGTCGATGGTTTCATGAGTGGGATGCAGGCGCTTTATTGGTATGCAGGCCCTTGCATGGGTGAAGAAGATTATGAGGAAGAGACAAAGGAAGCGGTTGAGAGATTGAAGACTGTTGTCGATCAGCGACCAGAAGATCCTGAGACACCACTTATGTATAAGGTGAATGTCAGACGGTTGTACATTGTTAATGTCGACTCATTTTTTTTTTTCTGTGCAGAAAATCCAGCACGCCGTAAAACTCTATCTGTGGAGGGCAAAGATCACAGCACCCAAGACAGAGCGCTTGAACTCACGGGATATTGACGCGCAAGTCGAATTAGAAAGGACATTCCCGGACTATTGCAGTCTGCGTCGCGGACTTCGCGACTTCGGCTGGATCAACTTCACGGATTGAACTATTGAAACGATCCCTGTATTTATCATCGATTCAAAAACTTCGGCATGATGGTTCCTTTCGCACCGCTGAAAGTACTTTGTATACGAGAATAAAAGTTGTTTGTTTTGTCACTCCTGCTAGATGGGGTTTTCTCCATCGACAAACAGCGACGATAATGGGGGTTGGAGAACCCGACCGTTCAAATTCGAAGACACTGTGAAGATCGCGATTAAAAGACGAGTCTCCAGTGCCTTCCATGACCATGATCATCCAAAAGTCAGATATTCGCACAAAGAACCACGATCTCTCGCATTTCGACAAGAATCTCTATGCATTTCACTGCACGAGGCGAAGACAGAGAAAAGACCGAAAGCACGTATGATTCAGATCGACCGCAAGCAGTTTTCGTTATCCTGTCTCGCCTCCATTTCCCTCGAGGCCACGCTAAATTCCACGTTATGCGATAACGAATGGTCTCCCCGCACATGAGGAATACATGTAGCACCAAGGGTTGTTAAAGAAAGCTTGAGCAGGACGAGTGGTGGCAGGTTTTTGAGTCTTCAAGATCTCAGGCGAAAGGCAACGCAAGGCGATCCCTTTCAGGCAAGTCGAAAAATTCAAATTTCCAGATCTTGACCGGCATCTTTATCATCTGCTTATCTACTGCATTACGAGAGAAAAAATATGGCCAGTCTCGCTGGACGACATATGAATACACTTCGTTTCGAGAAAGAACAAATGAAAAGAAGAGCAGCAGCATCTAGGATGCCTGGAAGTTGCAACACGCCACCGGCTCATTGCACGTGTAACTTCCCTTTATGGATAGTATCCCGTAACGTAACCGTAACGGAGTTCTAACCGCACGTCTGTAAATGCGCATCGCGTGAATTGCCGCGTCTGCTTGTACAAGGTCCGTATTGAATCATTCATTTCCAATCTCTTGACTGCTGACCACTACCTTCACTGCCATCGGCGCATTTGCTTCTTTCTCAACCACTACTTAGCCGACGAAGAGAAACAACGCAATGGCGTCAAACCTCCTCAATGTCGAGAAACAGGTCAGTGTCTCGATGGAAGAGAGGTTCATGACATGTTAATATCATATCATACACGACAGCTTGTTTTCTATGGCGCGTACCACACAAACAAGGTCAATATCAGAATACATATGCTCTGCGTTCCCTATTTTGATATGGTATGTCAACGGATCATTGCCACCTTGCAGGAACTGAAACCGTCCTCAGGACATTTCAAATAATGCTCGGCGTCGCTGCCGACGCCGTCCTTCTTCCCCTCATATCATCACGACTTCAACTCCGTGCTTTCCTTCGAGCTCAACTGGGCGACAGTGCAGGCGGCCGTCTACTTGGGCTACTTCTTCCTTCTCCTTCCGACTGGCGCCGTACGTGCATTGTAAATCATAACCGCGAGCATTACTTACGGATCAAACGACTTCCTGTTTATCCCGGTGCCTCTTCCTGTCGCGATTTCTCCCCATAGCTCTTGTACACTCCGCAGATGATTGCCTCGCTGCTCTCTGCAACTGTGGTTGCGCGGGACTTCAAGAATGTCCAGTATGCCTTTGTGCTGCACGTCGCTAGCTGGCTCGCTCAATTTTACGGCCACGGTGTCCACGAGCACCGAGCGCCCGCTCTGTTGGATAACCTCATCGGAGGTGCGTATGCTCGCCTATTGCAACCGCTCTAGGTCCTAACTCCGCAATTCTTGAATATCACATTCGTGTGGCATGACGTCATTCTGGCTGACCCCCTGTTCATGCTTGGAACTCCTACGCAAACACTAGCCGTCGTGCTTGCGCCCTTCTTCGTGCACCTCGAGCTGCTCTTCGAGTTCGGCTACTTCTCGACCCTGTACAAAGCCATGAAGAACGATATCGGGGTGGAGGTTGCGAAGATAAGGCGTGCCAATGCGGCAGCGAAAAGATCCAACTAATTACGCTGTGTCGAAAATGAGCACTATGATCGCGACGGTATGTTTCTATAGTGTGTACATTTTACTCCCTTGAAGACTCGATCAACAATCACCACTTTTGCTTGTAAACAAGTCGAATATTAGGTTTGAGAATTGTATGATAAATGTACTAAAAGGCCCTGACGCTCGCAAAATGCTTTCGACTGAAGGAAAAAAAGCCGACACGAGAAGTTCACAATACATCTAGCCTCGCTCAAGTGTCTCCTGCAGAATAATTTCACATGCAAGCGGAAACCTAACGTAAATGAGTACAGTCATCGACATGTACAACAGGAAGATGTTCGTTCAAAAGAAATTGATTAGAATCCATTTCAATTTGAAGAACGCCGTCGAGCGGCCTGCAATAATCATAATTCGTTAGACGTATACTTGAATATACGTGCCAATGGTAATGCAAAGGCGATGCATGCACCACAATCCTTTAACGATTGTGAGTAACACCATACCCATCCGCCATGAAATGCCACATAGAAAACATTTGCACGCCTTCAACTCGTAAGTTTAGTCCCTTGGCTGAAGAAGGAAGAGCATAACGTATTCTCACCTCCTGACAAAGTGAAATTGCACGCATCGCGCAGAAAACAAACAGGTGTGTCCAATCAAATCACTTTCTCCGCCTATCGACCTCAACGACGTAGAATCCGTCCTTCGTCCAAGCCGCATGCTTCAACAGCTCCTTCCCCGACTCCACCTCCGCATCCTCAAACTCGACCGCGCGAGTATTCGACGACAGTGTCATGCCCACGTCCGCAGGCCAGATTCGCCCATCCGGGATGCCTTCTTCGCTGACATCCGACCCGCCCGTCAATGCCTGTCGGGCGTCGACGAGCTTGACGGCCTCCACGAGCCGCACCATCTCCTCCAGCTCGCGCTGCGTCCTTGCGTGCTCTTCCGTCCCCTCCGTGGGCGGCACGAGCGCAGAAAGCTCGTGCAGTTTCTTCAGCGTCGCAGGGGCGATGGAGGGACGCGGATAGGAGGAAATTAGCTCGTGGACCGACCACGTTGGTGCCTTCGGGATCGCTGACGCTGCATTGCTGCTCTGAGGTTCGAGGAGAGTCGACTTGCTTCGCGACGATGTTTGGCACGCAGGCACCATGCAGACATTTTTACGACATGCCCGGGCAGATTGAAGACGACGAGTAGCTAGCATACGGTCCGTGCAGTTCAGAAAGCTTGCAGTCACGAAAGGCTCAAATCGCAAAGAAGCGCGGAATTGTCCTAATCGAAAACACTCCCACTTTAGAAGTGATCGTCGTATCCATTATGGTATTCCTAGTGGTGGCGCTTGGTGGCGCGTGCACCGAAACCTGTGCGAAAAGAAAACGGGAGCGTGATACACTGTATTGATCAATGTATACGACAACCGGGATTGGCAATGGCGTGAACGCTTGTCTGGAGGACTGTCGGTGCTGCACCCTCAGACAAGTTCTGGCATCATCGGTGCGGCTGTCGCAATTATCACGGTTTCAAAATAAGTAGTAATTTACATGTTAGCACTTGTGGTTCTGTGGCTTGACAGAGTCGCTCCACATCCCTTCCCACCAACCAATCTCGGTCTCCCAGAATCCTCCGTCCACAAGTTTCCTTTCACCCGAAAGATCAGTCTCAGGAAAGGGCTTGACTACTGTATAGTGTACGACGCGCATATCCTTCTCGATTGCATGCCATATGCTTGCGCTGCGCTGCTTCAGAGCGAGGTTCGCGTTGTAGATGTAGGGCAGGCGCACGACCTGCGTGGCGAAATACGTGTTAAGGAAGCCTTGCTCTGCATCCAGGTGGCGGTACTCCGCTGTTTCGATTTTGCTAAGCATGTCATCCATGACCGCGGAAGATGTGCGCAAGAACATGACGCCCGCGTTATAGGTCAGCGCGAATCCGCGGTTGTCCGTGTAGACGTCGGGGACGGCTGCGAAATTGAAGGGCAGCGACCACAACTCGTCGAAGTTTTTGCGGACAAGAGTATCGCCATCGAGGTACACGACGCTCTTGATCCCAAGTTTGTCAAGTCCCCAAATTTGCAACTTAGAGTACTGGTCGTGGAAGCGAGTGTGGACGCCTTTTCCGCCATTGGGAGGGGGGATGCGTGGGATGGGCAGTGTCTCCCACCCACCAGCTTGGAGGCGGCAGAGCGTTTGAGAAGATAGGCGACCTGGGATATACAGGACCATAAGACGCGCAGATGTGTTCGCGGCTTGTAGGGAGTGTCCGAGTGTAAGGATGCCGGCGGCGAATGATTCGGAGTAAATTGTCGTTACCACCGCACGCTCCTCCGGCGTTGGTAGACTCGACGAAGCGGGATCGCTGTTGTTTCCAGAAGGTAATGATTCGTGGACAGGCGACAAATGGTTTCTGAAAAGGGAATAAACAGAATGAGAAATTGTCAAGCCTGATATTCGGGCCATGAGAGACTCACATTTGGTGGAAGTTGTCCAAAGGACTCGGCGGTACATAAAGTCGCATTAAAGCAAATACGTTCGAAATTGCCAGAAATGCGCATACGGCTGCAAACGTCCAGATGACCCATTTCTTGTTATTCTGGTTAGCGAACAACGGCGCGTAGCCATATCTAGAACTCGACATGCAGAAATAAAGACAGCTCGGAGGAGGAAGGCACTATGCAAGCGGACGGGGCGTGTTGGCAGCAGCCAGACAAATCGAGCAGCGAAAAGGGTGACTCAAGCAACATGGTGCCGCGAACGTTGTGCTCTAATTATAGCGGGGTACGAAGCCCGAAGACGATGCATATCATATGCAAGCGAGGGGTCGCCAAAGATGCCATCACCGTGCGCGTGCATTCTGGATAAAATACGGAGAAGACAAGCGACTCGGATCACCATAATAAGTCTTAGCAGTGTTAAAAGATCAAAAAAAGAGATTTGCTCATCATAGGTTTGGCATCAATTTTTGCCTGTCCGGGTTTCGGAATATGAAGAGCTCTATGTCCTGAAATTCGGCTGACTGTGTCCGGATGGCATGGCTGTGCAAAGAGCTGTCGACGCGAACCAATTGCAAGTACGTGCGTAGAGCAGTCTCCATCTCGGCAAATCTTAAGTTTTCTACATTCGTTGTATCTTTGCCAATCGTCGCCTAGGTTTCTAACTGTACTAAAATCTGCTCCGATCCAGTCGAGAATCGCTATATCCCGTAAGCTTCGTTTTGTGGGACGCACCGATGGCGAATGCTCTCAGAGCAAATTATACCATGTAGGCTCCGCTCGGCTGCACGAATTGACTCACTTTTGGCGGGTGGGAAAGCGAGTAAAAACCAGCAGTAAGGTAACTTTCTGGACTTTCCTGCCCGCCAAAAAGTCAGCCAACTCGTGCAGCCGAGCGGGGCCTACGAGTAGACAACCCCAGAACCTGCCAGGTTTTTTCCGAGAATTAGCAGGTATTCAACTTATCCAGTTTTCATTATTGTGCCCCACTAATGTTTTCTAGACAAGATGAAAAAAGTTGAAGCTCTGAGTCCGAGGTCAAAACCATTTGATCTGCATTTTCGACAATGTCGCCTTTGCCTATGTTGATGTCGCAAGAAGAGCGACAATCACCGCTTGGAGACTGGCATATTTACTCTTCAAATTAGACGAAATCACTGGCACCCATCTGCCAGCACTACTGACTTGCTGTATCTTCTCATCAAAGCCGAACCAAAGGAGAGAATGCGTCTGATATCTATCAACAGAACTCTCCTCGAGATCTTTCACTTTTGGCAATTGTGAGCCGTCTTCAGGACTATATCAGTAACTTGCCAGTCGGAGCTTTGATTAAACTTTGTCTACTATACAAATATTTCGATCTAGGAACAGGACCTCGATGCTGGAACGATGAGCTATGTATGAAGTTTATCTTTTCGGACTGGACGATGCCTTCATTCGTGGAAGACTTCACTTTCTATATACCGATCTTCTCTGCGTCTTGCACTGCATTACACCAGAAGCGCCCCTCTTTCCCCCGCAGGTTAACATCTGGTATTCTTAGTACCACAATTAACACTAAAAGAGAATCCGTATATGAAGCAGCAGATATGTTACGAATCCCTCCGAACAACAGGGAGACTCATCAAGCAATCGCGCTGCGTGCTCATCTCGAGTAGCTCTGCAACGCACCCTTCATCGGATCGCTCCCTCAAGCATTGCTCTCTCGTCCGCTCGGTATGCCTGCAGAGTCCTTATCTTCGGATTTCTCAAGCGACCACCCATTCGCACTCAGCGAGCGCACAGAGTCCTTCATCAGCCTCTCGCGGGAATGGCGTCAAGAACCTCCATCCTCGCCCGGAATAATGTCTACTTCTTCAGCTCCATCTCGCTACCGTGCGAGCGACAATGGCTTACGTTCCCAGGTGGAACACATATACACGCTCGACACGACTAGGAATGTGCCTTGGCTGACAGTAAAACTGCGCAGCTGGGCCCCGTCTTCGCAGAGCCTCCCCAACTACACAGAAGGCCAGTGCATCACAGGAAGCGTCGAGCTGGATTTGCGCACTCCGAATGGAATAAAAGCTATAACTGTTTCCGTGCGTATCAACATAGTTCTCACACTAGCACTAGATATATTGAACCCCGTTCCGCCTTAGTTAAAGGGATACTATGTAATTCCCGGACATTTCCCAAAAACGTTTCTGCATTCATCAGAGACATTGTGGGACAGCTCTATGGGCGACCCTCGGTCGGGGGATATGTTTCTTTCGCAAGGCTCCAGCTTTTCTGGACAGCTCTTCGGGAAATATGCGTGGTCTTTCACGTCCGACTTACCAAGAACACTCGTATCTAGCGCAAAACAAAAGACATCATTCGGCATACAGCGCGGCGAGAGACTTCCCCCTTCTTTAAAAACCAAACTAGGACAGACCCAAGTCGGCTATGACGTGATTATAAGGATCAAGCGCTACGGGCTCAGATGCAACAGCAGGCAAGTGTGGTTTCCGCCAACGGCAGGAAGGTTGGAAAATCTGATATCTATTAGCTTGACTATCCCGATTGGATACACAAGCCTGTCGAGACCTGGGCCTGGATCGTTCCTTCGTCAGTTGGCCTACCAGAACGACACTCCAATACCTTTCTTCGACTCTGATCCGTCTGGGTGGAGATTGTTTCCAAGCATCGAGGTTCACGGGATATTCTACAAACGACGAATCTCGTTTACTTGTACGGTGCGAGGCTTTAGTTTAATTCCAATTCTCAGAGAACTTGAGGCTTAAAGGCTTCCTAGCTCGCTCTCGCTCTCCCTGTGAGTATGTCCATCAGCTCCAGCGCTTCCTTTTCCGATACTGCCCCCGTTCAGCTCGCATATGCCCGCGGGTCGTTCGTACCATGTGCCCTAGTCATCAAAAGCCCCGATCCACAGGTCGCGGAATTGATGACGAGCCCCAGGGCGCCGTGTGTACTTTTGAAGCGAATGATCACGCGGCGCTCATGGCCAGACGATGAAATAACTCTTGACGGAGGAGAGAAACTCGTCGGAAACGCATCCTGGATGCCTCTGCACAACTCATCTGTCAACAGGCAGGGCTTCGAGAAGATCGCACAGGGAGAGATCGATCTCTCACCGGTGCTGACTCCTTCTTTCAAGTTCGGCAAGCTTGAGCTCAAGGTATGAAAGCAAACCATCTTCATCTTTTCCGGATAATGTTTAAGACAACTTCTGCGTAGTATTTTGTAGAGATGCTCCCTTTCGATGCGCCCGGGTTCACGCCCTTGAACGGAGATTATCTGCTGCGTGTTGAGGTAGTAGTGACATCTTTCCCCGCGAAGGGGCCGCGTCCAAAATCCTATCTTCCCCTCGCTCAGAATAGGCGTTTGGGGCCTCTTCCCGGAGAAGTTAGGTAGCAGACAAAAAGATGTCTAATGAAAACCACGTGTAAGAATATTGAAGTCGGTATGTCTGGCGAGACGTGAGAGCGCATATTGAAGAGAGTTTGGCCATCTTTTCGAGGCTTCTTTCAAGGCTTCCGGGGGCGCTACCATAACGTCAACCCGCACTGCAGATCATTGGACGTTGGTAAATCCCAAAATTAAGAATTAAGCTCGGCACGGCCAATCACAGCCACGCATAAACCACACGCGTGGCTTCGAGGCTCATAGTCGACAACTCTCAACGACGCCTAGCTGCAGGCTGGTTTTGAGGTAGAACAAGGAAACCAAAAGAAAAAGAAGTAGAGGTTATCACTTTTTACATTATGGAAAGAGAAAAGTCCAGTACAAAGTTTTGTCCAAAGATATTTGCAAGAAATGCGGTTACCATTGTGTAGATGCCGCCCATCCATCGCTGCAGAACGAGAGGTTCCGTGAACCTCCTCTCTACCGGCTCCCTCAAACGTCGTACCATTTCAAACCGATAGACTGTGCGACGAAGCCGAGTTTGTCAGCAGCCTCTTTGATCCTTCAGTATCGAATCGTGAAAAAGGTCATTAGTCACTCGCAATATCATTTCGTCTCCCCAGCCGGGATGAAATGAAGAAAGGGCGTACCTCTGCTCCGTGCTCTTCCCGGCACCGTGCCCGGCCTTCTTCTCGATGCGGATCAGTAGCGGATGCACGTTGTGCGGCAGGGCGTGTTGCAGCTCCGCGGCGTGCTTGAAGGAGTGCAGCGGGACGACGCGGTCGTCATCTGCAATGGGGCGAAGGAGATTTAGATAGGAACAAATCAACATTGGAGAACGTGCGTACGGTCAGCTGTGAGGAGGATCGTCGGCGGGAGCGTCTTGTCCTTCGGCACGTTGTGCAGCGGGGAGTACGGGTGAATGAAGTCGAAGTCCTCCGCGTCGTCCGGGTTGCCGTAATCCGACGTCCACGCCCTGCCGATCGTGTACTTGTTGAACTGCAAAAAATTGCGTCAAAAAATGTGCAAGGACGTAGAGAGGAGAGGAGAGGAGAGGAGTTACCTTCAACATGTCGAGGACACCGACTTCAGCGACGGCGGCGCCGAATGTGCCTTCGGGTGCGATATTGACGCATGCAGCGACCAAAAGGCCTACGATGGGTGTGAACAGGATGAAAGCAGGCGACACGTAAGTTTCAGCCTACCTCCATTGGAGCCCCCGTTGATAGCAATCTGGTCCGGAGCAGCGATCTTGTTGTCTTTGAGGTATTGACTGGAATATAAATTTGGGCATTGAGGAAAGGTAATTAATAGCAAGTGCTATCTCTACGCACGTAGCGGCAATGAAATCGTTGAAGACATTCATCTGCGATCCCACCCAAAACGAGTCAGCGTGTCAATTTACAAAAGCAAAAATCCTTTTCCCCTACCTTGCGCTCCCTCGTCCCGGCCAAGTGCCATTCCTCGCCGAACTCGCCGCCGCCGCGGATGTTCGGGACGGCGAGCACGGCGCGGTAGTGCTGCAGGAACGTCATGAACACAACGCTGAAGAAGGGGTTGATCGAGATCGTGAATCCGCCGTAGCCTTCATGGCGTACGTATGAAGCTCAGCACGGTTGGTTTCTTACAGCAAAGGCACATCGGCGATCAGACGCACCGTACTGCAGGGCCGGCGCGGTCCCGTCCCTCGGCGTGTCCTTGTGCCGGACGACGAACATCGGGACGCGAGTCCCGCCCGCGCCCTCATACCACACCTGCTCCGCGGTGAAGTCCGCGGGGTCGAGCCCGCGCAGGCGAGTCGTGCGGTACACACTCCACCGCCGCGCCCTGTCCGGGTTTCTAAAGTCGTAGCGCGCGACCGTGCACGGTGTGGTGAACCCGCTGAGCGTTGCGAAGAAGAAGGACTGGTCGTGCCGCGCGGAGACGTCGATCTTGCCGACGAAATCAGGCGCAAGGCGCGAGAGCTGCGTGCCTGCGAGGTCGTATAGGTAGAGCTCGTCTTTGACCTACAGAAGATTATCAAAGAAGTAAATCTGGGGGACAAGGACTGAGGACAGGGTTAAGATCGACTGACGTTCCTCTTGTAGACCAGAGCAAAGACATTATCATTCACAAGGTCGACACTCTCTAACTTCGCGTCCTTGTCCTCCGGAATCAGCTCCTTGCGCGCGAAGTTTGGGTCGGCAAGGTCAATCGTGATTAGTTTATATTGGGGGGCATCTTTGTTCGTAGCAACGTAGAACGTCGTATCGATGTTCCCTACGCTATAATATCGAATAGTTGAGCGATACGGAAGTAAGCCCTATGTTGTTCATTAAGAAGGGGAGGCACAGACATGCTGTACGACGCGTCAAACTCGTCAATGAGTTTGGTCCATTTCATGTTCTGTCCGATCTCGTTCTCCGTCAGATCCGCGATCCATAGAAGATGTTTCTGTCGTGCAAAACAGGGTAAGTAACACGCGTGGTAGAACGCAAGATAGAAAACCCACTCTCGACGTGTCTTTAGAGATATACAGAGCGAGATATCTGCCGTCCGGCGTGACCTGCGATCCCCACATCCATTCCGGGTTTGCCGCGTCCTTCACTACGAGCACATCCTCTGCTGTAACGCCAAAACCCTTATTTCGTGATCCTTCTATTTATATCGAACGGGAAAACACCCACATTGGGGCGTCCCAACACGGTGGTACATGAGCATGGCGTCCTGGTCCTTGTCGGTCTCGATCCCGCCTTTGTCTTCAGTAACGGAGCCGTGCGACTCGCGTGTTGGCATGCGCTAGATGGCGCGATTTCGACATACATACGATGAGGTAAGAGCATGAATATAGAATAAACTGACCTGGTAGAAAAAGCCCTTTGAGTCCTTGGTCCATGTGATTGACGAGAACTTGACAAAGCGGAGCTCCTCGGCGAACCGACCAGGGTCGGAAGAAAGCTCCCGCTGCTTCTTGTCGACGAAGGGCGCGCTGGTGCGCCGGACGTAGATAGTGCAGAAGTCGCTTCCCTAAATCCGATATGTTATCAGTACAAAATATTCCTGCACATACAAAAAAAGATGCCAATACGCACCGAGAGGGACACGCCATAGGCGAAGTACTTGCCGCATTCTGAAAATGCGGAGGTCGCAAATGCGCCCGTGTCGTCATCCGTGAGCAGATTTTGCTGTTTGTCCGCAGCAGAAGGCGTCATTTTTAAAACATATTCGGGCGGAGCGTATACCATAAAATCCTTACGTCAAAGAAGATTTCCGCGCCCTGCTCGGGTCCTGATTGGTCGGAGACGAGTGGGAGATTGCTGTCCTTGGATCGATAATAGACTTCATATTAGGATCAGGAGCGCCAATTCGTCATGGGTGTGGGTGCATGGGTGAGTTTCTGGAGTTAGAGCGAGCGGCTGATAGGCGGACGGACCGTATTGCGCTTGCAGCCCGCTGTTGTACGACCAGTACCAGCGCCCGTCTTTCTTCAAGACGGGGCGAGAGAACTGTATATGAGATGATTGCGGGATTATTCGGTGAGCCACTTCGCGTCCCCGCCGCGCAGGATGAAACAGCCCCGAGGCCACGACGACGGACCTTCTCGTAGTCGAAGTTCGCGCGGAGCTGGCGCTCCAGGTCCGCGCGGCGCGGGTTCTGGTCGAGGTATGTGCGCGTGAAGTCCGCCTGGGCGGTCGTCCACGCGTCCGTCTCCTCGCTGGGCTCTTCCAGCCAGTTGTACGGGTCCGGGACGCGCACCTCGCCGTGCGCCGCGCTCTTGTACACATCGACGTGGTCGGAGCGGCGGCTCGGGCGGTACGCGTTCGTCGTCCAGGGGGTTTTCGGCGAAGACATTTTAGGAAGACTCGACGTGCGCGGATCGGGGATGCCGGAGACAAAGCGAGCTGGGGGGCGTCGAGCTGGCACCGAGACAGCTGCGCGCGCGGGATTATAAGTAAGCGTCAGAAGCGGAGAGGGGCTCGGTGGCGATGGGCGAAAAATATTATGAAGGGCTCGTGCGCGAGTCGAGAATGTCCTCGCCATGCGGACTTCTACGTCTCAGACACACGCCCACCGGCGCGGTGCGGCTGCACCCGACCGAGGCCTGTGTTCTTGGGCTATTAGGGTAGCTTGATGCCCTCTGCGCGAGAGGCTCCTCAGCTGATCAGCGAGCTTGACTGCTAATTCAGGAGAAAAGCACTCGAGGACGGGCCGCGCAGGACTTATCAGGCTGCTTCTATCTGATTTCGACGGATTGGAGTGACGCAGATTAAAGCGCACCTCCGGATGCAGGAGCGCGAGGGTGGGTCCCCCCGAGAATACAATGGTGTCCTGGGGCGCAGATGAACAGGCTGGCTCAACGGGTCGAGGCAAATGGACACTGTTTCAGACGCCGACGGGGTCGGAGAAAAGTAGCGAAACTCTAGAGCCCTCAAATAGCTTCAGAATGGAACGGTGGTGGTCGAGAACGAAGAGGCAGGCGAGGTCTAAAATTCACAGCCGGACTTGAGTTCCGCACGCGACGTGTTTCGAGACGCGTCCAGATATGGCAACATTTTATCGCGGTCGTGTTCGCAGCGGCCATCGCACGATAAGTTCTCATCATAAGGTCAACCAAGTCCCAACGAGCCCAGAGGATTCAATATCCATGTTGACAATGTGAACGAGTGGCGGGCCCTGCAATTTCTCGCTGCAGCGTCATCACCAACCGCGGCGACCATTCTGACGCTGGCGACAATGGACTTCCGACTGGCAGTTTTTCTAGTACATGTATCTGAGGGATGTCGTACGGGCGTCAGAGCTAATTACGACGAGCGCTTAGGCCACTTACCGGGAGGAGGCCACTTACCGGGAGGAGGTCCTGAATGTCATGATCGGGCCAAGCTGATATGCGTCTTCTGGCATCCATTGCGTGCGTATCTTTTCCAAAGACGAGCTTGCATACATTCGCAACGTTGCTTATTCTTATTCTTATTCCTCCTAACGCATCCAATGCGGCAGCTATAACAGCCTTCTATCACACTAACCTCGTCCGGCGGGAGGGGCTGGGCTCGCGCGTTCGCCTTCCAATGCATTTGGGGGAATCACGATGATCGGAACCACCCGGGAAAATCCCTGCATATGCAGACCCTGCGCTGTACGCACATCAGCATAACCTTCAATGCTCTGAGGGCTCTGGCGTCTATCAGATATGTATGCTCTTCTTACAAGAAGACGAGGCAAGTGCCGGTCTAGCTTGCATACATTACATGTATTCGCAACGCAGTCGACCTTCTCTTCCCCTAACAGACGAGAACCGAGCAGCCTTGTCCCGAACTTCCAAATAATATACAGGCATCACGATTACTGGAACCGTCTCTTATGAGGAGTCCTTATGGTCAATCGCGACCGGAGCATGGTTCATTCTCGTACGGAGATTCATACCTCCGAGATGCGAACCCTGCACTGTATGAAGTAGGGATGGTGCCCAGATGGTGCCTCGCTGTGTATGGAGCAAATATTTCGAGTTTGGGATTACGAGAATTGTGCCCTTATCGACGACCGTACATACTACGGCCACGTATAATATAGCTGCTATAACAGATTTTCTGCTTGACTTTTTTTTACACACGAATCACGAACAAGTTGAAATTATGAGCGCGTCGCGACGCGTGTCTTAACCGGGAAATGTGTTCCCACAGCCCAAAATGAAGTCATCATCGCGAAATTTCAAGACCGTCTGCAGCCTGCGCTGCCGCCAGCAGGGAATGTCAGACGCAAGCCCACCACGTCCAAAGCCCGCACCGAGTTTCTTCCCCACCGCCGCACTCGTCAGTTCCCTCTTCATCGTCACTGACACACACTGACGGCGGGCCCGGACAGGACCACGCGGCGGCAGGCATCGGCGCGGGCACCGTCGCCGTGCTCTGCATGCACCCGCTCGACCTGCTCAAAGTCCAGTTCCAGACGTCGACCACCACACCACAGGCCGGCGTCGGCCGCGCGATATACGGCGCCTTGCGCGGGATTTACGTCTCGCAAGGCTGGACCGGGCTGTACAGAGGCGTCAGCGCGAACATCGCGGGCAACGCGAGCAGCTGGGGGCTGTACTTCCTCTTGTCCGTATTTATTTTTCTTCTTCCTTTGAGAAGGAAAAAAAAAAAGAGGATAGCTGACGTGATGTGAAAAGCTACAACATGCTGAAAAAGCGCATGTCCCCGACGGGCGACCCGAGCTACAAGTTCTCGTCGGGCACGACGCTATTATACGCTGCCGAAGCAAGTTCGCACTGCCCTTTGCCTCCGAGGAGCGCTGCTGCTTACACTCTACACTTCTCCACTTACCGCCCGGCTGCACAGGTGCTGCGACAGCGATCCTCACGAATCCTATATGGGTGGTCAAGGTCCGCATGTTCACGACGCGCGCGGACGCGCCGGAGGCGTATCGCGGTCTATGGCGTATGTCATTCTTCTTATTTATATTACCTGATATATCTCTTACGAGACTTACTAGACGGCCTGACAGTCGGTGTATCGCATGCAAGGCGTGCAGGGTATGTACCGCGGGACGACGCTCGCGCTCGTCGGCGTGAGCAACGGCGCGATCCAGTTCATGGGCTACGAGCAGCTCAAGTGGCTCTGCACCGAGCAGAAGAAGCGCCAGTTCGCGAAGGCAGGCCGGGAGTGGACGGTTGACGCAGAAAAGCTGGTGCGTCCGCCCTCCGCCCGTCGCTGACTTCCCCCCACAAACTAATGAACGACCGCGCCCCGGCAGTCGAACACGACGTACACGGCGATCTCCGCGTCGTCGAAGCTCGCGGCGCTCGCGGGGACGTACCCGTACCAGGTCGTGCGCGCGCGTATTCAGAACGACCGCACGGCGCACCTGTATCCGACGATCCCCGCGTGCATCGCGCGGACGTGGCGTCAGGAGGGCCTGCGGGGCTTCTTCCGCGGGCTCGGAACGAACCTCGTGCGCGTGCTGCCCGGGACGTGTGTGACGTTCGTGGTATACGAGAACCTTGCGTGGCTGTTGAAGACGAGCGCGCGGAAACGAGAGGAACGGTTGGCGGCAGAGAAGGGCTAAGATTACGGACTGGGCGGATTTTTACATCGTTTATTGTTATGCATCTCAATAATCATTACAGGGGAACGCTAGTCCAATTGTAATATAGCAATAGATATACACACGCAACTTTCTACCATGACATCTGTGAAATAGAGACGGCGTCAGCAATCTGCTCAAAAAAAGCTGAGAAAAGTTGAGAGGTCAGAGTAACTATAGACATAAGACAGCGTCGCGGAGAACGCCCGCGCCCACGCCCGTTGCAGGCGTCTTCAAAACGAGTCGGCCTACTGAACGCAGGCGGGACTGGAGAACTGTGTCTCCCTCCACTTTGTACGAGATGTTGCAATCATTCCAAAGGACAATATTCGCGAAGAAACTTACGATTAGAGCAGTGGTCGTCGTGGTCGAAGGGCAACGTAACAAAATTTGCGAGATTATTTATTTATTTCATGTGTTGTTTTCCCACGAGGGCATCCGACAGCGAAATTTCACGAGTCGGCTGTAACAGTCGGTCGTGCTCACTGCTCATTGCTCAGCTCAACGCTCATCGTCGACCACCACGCCGACCTGAGTGCAAGTCATCGTGCTCGGAGTTGGGTACGTTCTCTCGCAACAATGCGTGTCTATCTATTTATTCTTTCCTAGTGCTATGCGAGCCACATGCAATGCATTTGGACATCGACGTCCAGTGTCCTCCGCAGACGAGCATGTCCAGCAGCGACCACTCTCAGATTCGCTCAGCCTGCCCAGCGCAGGAACATCTCTTTCAATCGGTTTGTAAGTGATGCCGGGAAGGCACGCTTCGCATCGTTGGCGGATGCGTTCGTGTCAACCGCCATCCGCGACACCGCCATCGCCCCCGTCCCTCTCCCCGTCCTCGACCTCCCTCGCGAGGACCGACCCTGCCTCCCCAACAAAATGCCAACAAGCCGCTCACTTCCGCGCAGCTCTCCCGCGCCGCAGCGCAGTCCGTCCGCCTCGCGTGCCAAAAGCACTCCTCCCGCGAGGCCTTTCTCATCGTCAAGGCCCTTCAGGCCTCACTCACCCAGTACCCCTCGTCCGAGTCCCCGCGAGTGCTCCCGCCTGTGCGCCGTGCGAGCGTCGCATGTCGACTTCGGGCAGGCCGTCTCGCCGCGCCTCGCGCTCCACAGCCTGCTGCACGGGCTCGTGCGCCGCGGCATGACCAAGAAGGCCGGGCGCGTCGCCTGGCAGCTCCTGCGCGGGGGCGTCCCCGTGCACGAGCGCACGCTCGCGTGCGTGACCGGCGCGCTGTGCAGCTCCGACGTCGCTGCGCTCCGCGACGCAGGCTTCCGCGAGCAGCTCCGCCGCGCGCGGGCGACGCTCACGCTTCCTGGGCCCGAGCCCCTGGATATGAAGGCGCTAAAGCCCCTCGCGCCGTGCACGCGCCTCGCGTTCCAGCTGTTCGCCGCCGCGCGCCAACTACGAGCGCCAGCGTGCGGGGCAGATGTTCCAGCAGCTCGTCGACGCGTGCCTGCTGCAGGGCGAGATCCTCGTCGTGAGCTTCCTCTTTGCGTTCCTTGTCAAGCAGTGGCAGGTGCGCCATGCGCTGGCGAACCCGGATTGCGGAACGCCGCTGCCCGAGGTGGACGCGGCCGTGTGTCTGTTCGACCTGACCTCGAAGCGCTCGAGTGAACTCGCCTCGGCGAAAGCCTCCCATCCCAGCCAGCAGTTCATGCTCAAAGCACTTGAAAACATTAACGCAGCGATCTTCAACACGCCGCTGTCCTGACCCCTCCGCGATCCCGCCGTCCTTCGAGGAGGCCGCGCAGGCGCTCGCGGTCTTCGCAGACATGTTGGGCGACAACGCGCTCCCGTACAAGAACCTCTCCGCGCTCGTCAGCACGCTCTGCACGTTCCCCGCCGCGCCGCCCGTGCGCGTGTACACGCGCCGCAAGGGCCGCTGGAAGCTCTGCGACGCGCGCGCGTACTTCGATGAGGTGCTCGACAGCCTCGTGCAGGGCCTTGCCGTTGCGCGCCACCCCGGCGGCGGTTCGCCCAGTTCGACCGGCGCACGTACAACGCCCTCCTGCATTACGCGCTGCGGAGGAAGCTCTCGCCCGAGCTCGGGGAGTCGATCTTCAGGCGCATGCTGGGCAAGGGCCCCCGCTTGCAGCCGGACATCACTACGTATAACACGCAGCTCCGCGCGGCGACGCTGTTTAGACGGAATGATATGGCTGCGAAGATACTGCAAATGTTGCGCGAGAGGACGGAGAATGCCGAGCATTCTATCATGTATAAGCCGCACCGCGAAGTGGAGATGGAACTCAGCCGGAAGAACGCTGCGACGCCTGAGCGACAGAAGTCATTACAGATTATTAGACCGGAAGAGGCTACATCGAGCATATCCATATCAACTCAGGACCAAGGTACGGCCGACAGCAACGTCTCAAGCCTGCCCGGGGACGTCAATCACGGCTCTACCATCTCGTCAGAATCCACTCTCCGAGCGAACGAAAGCACGCTCTCCATCTATATTGCACACTTGACGGCGACCGGCGACCCGCAAGTCGTCGCGAAGCTCCTCTTCTTCCTCATCCCCGAGCTGCGCATCATCGATCACCCCGCACACCCCCTTGCGGCGGACACAGAGGCGGGCATGCCGCGCGACGAGGCGTGCGCGCTCAGTCGGCACACGGCCGTGCAGCGCGCGATCGGGCTCGGGCCGCGCTTTTTCACGGCCGTGCTCAACGCGCTCGCAAAGGCGCACCAGACGGGCCTCGCGGAGCGCGTGTGGCTGCTCGCGCGCACGGCGGAGCGGCGCAGTTGGGACGCGCGCTTCGCGGGTGCGGCGCGCCCGTGGGTGCTCCCCGTGGCGGCGTACACGATCATGATGCAATGCTATGCGGAGGAGGCGCGCAGGGGGCTCGACATGCAGCGCGGCGCACCGGGGCCCGTGCTCGGGCAGTGGACACCGCAGACGCCCGCGCGCGTAAAGGGCTGGGCGCTCTTCGTGTTGCATGCAAACCGCCAGCGGTGCGCCGAGCTCGGCCCCGCGGAGGTCAGCCGCCAGATGGGCGCGGTGCTGTTCCGCGCGATGCACGCTGCCGGGCGGGACCTCTACGAGCTCGTGCTCGCACAGGCCGCGCAGGGCGGGACGCCTCCCGCGTCGAAGGACCTGCAGCCGCCTGTCCCCGACGCGCGCTTCTTCAACGCCGCGCTCGAGCTGTTCGCGCGCGTGCCGGGGCGCGGCGGAAGCGTGCGGCGGGGCGCGAAGATGACGGGGCCGCCGGCGCTCTGGAGGCGTCTGAACAGGCGCGAGTTCGGGCGCTTCGTCCGGCGCGGGCACAGCTCCTACCCGCGGGAGCCGCACCTGTTTGGCGTCGTGCAGGCGATGGCCAAGGCAGGCTTCGAGGTGCCTGTGGCCTTTAGACGCATGTTCATTGGACACGACGTCCCCGAGGCGATGAGAGACCCGGCACAGAATCGGCAGAAACCCTCTCCGTATGCAGCGGGACGGAAGGAGCGTCCCGCAGCGCCCCATCGTCTTCCGGTATTTAAAACTCGGGGTTTACCTTTGCGGAGGAAGAAGCTAAAGATAAGGAGAGGTCGGGGGTCGTCTTCATCTTCATCCGTGTAATGCTATTTTATTGGGGCAATGTACAAGTATAATAGATCATCTCGCAAAATAATTATTCGCTCTTTGCTGCATCCTCCGTGAACTCTACTGCGTTCTCCGTACTCTCTGCTTCTTGCTGTATCTTCGTTTTGACCGGCCGAAGAGAGACTACGCCGACGTTTCTCAGCAATGTCCGTTCCTGCTTCTCGACAGCGATGTCCTGCACGAAGTCGACGACCTGCTGCATCTTTCGGCGCATCTCGTCGCGCGGCGGGAGCGGCTGCTTGCTCTTCGGCGCGAAGGCGACGTCGACCATGTTTCCGCGCACGAGCTGTGCGCGCGCGTTGCGGAGCTTGTGCGCGATGTCCTCTGCGCCGACATTCCACGTCATCTGCACCTCCTTCTGCTCCATGCGCGTCGCGCGCAGGCGCGCCTTGAGCGCCTTGCGTGCCGCGTGCGCGGCCTTGCTGTCCACGATCTTGACAACGGGCGGATCGCGCGAGACGAGCTCGACGAAGTGCGTGCTGCGGTTGACGCCCGCGAGCACGGCGTGCAACGGCGTGCGCGGGCCGAGCTTCGTCGTCTCCGCGTTGACGACATACACCGAGCGCAGGTCGATCTCTTCGTTGCGGAGGTTGCGCGCGGCATTTCGGGGTTCCTGTCTGCCTTGTTTGAGCAGAGTGTGGCTGGAAGAGAAGGCACGGCAGGGAGGTGCTGGCGGGCGCGTGCGGCTGCTCAGCGCATCGGTGAGCAGGCGCGCGCAACGTCTCGCTAGCATGGTTTCCTGTCCATAACAAAATGTAAATTATGTGTATTACGGAGATCGCGGCGAAAGACATACTCGTCGTTGTCGACGGCGAAGAATAAATTACGAGGGTTGACTGCGTGACCTTTGCGGCTCTTTCCTGATTGGATTTTGGATGATTTTCGGCGGTGAGCGCTTGAGCACTAACCACTACCGTAGTTGAATCAAAAGCGCACCCCGTTGACTCTAAAATCAGTCTGTCGGAAGCGGAGAAAGAGGGAAAGATATAAAGGGCGTGATGAGCTACAACAGACACTACGGCGTCGGTCGGCGCAAAAGCTACAGAGGTGAGGCGACTGCGTCTGCACTTCATTCTGAACTACAAGTTCACGGACCGTACGCGTTCGCTGTGTAGATGACTACGACGAGCGCCTTGGCCGCGAGGTCTACGAAACGCCTGAGCAACGCCTGCGGACGACCGTCATCCGGTTTGGCGAGGTGGTGAGTTCGTCGACCGGTTCTGTGTCGCAGTGTGCTCAGGTTTTTTCACCAGGACGCCGACCAGGAGGTCCCGAAAGTTGCCCGGGAGCTCCGCGAGCAGAACGCAAGCGCCCCTGGCATCCCTGCTATCTCAGAGGGTTTCCGAATAGGGTGCGTTGTTTTTCTCTTCATCTACTTCTCTTCTTAGATTCCTAACGCTGCTGCGCGCGCTCAAGTGTCACGGAGGAGCCGTACAAAATCCCGCACTATGCCGCTCTTCTGCGCGCTTTGGACGAGGCAGCGGAGGAAACACCGGACACCATGCTGGGAAAGCAGGTCTTGGACGACTTCTGGAAAGGATTTCAGGTGTTCTTAGACAAGCTGGCGTGGAGGGAAGTCAGGCTATGTGTGCGTCTAGTTTCTGAACTGATTTATTCAAATGGGTCTTTTCATGCCATGATCGTTTGCTTTATCTTATCAAGGTACACTTCTTTGCGCACTTGACCTCTGCGCAGGTCATTTCTGCCGCTTCCATGCTCTCGCTCCTCCAGTCTTTCACCGCCGTGCTCGACGAGTTCGGCGTCTCGCACAGTCGGGCAAAAAATGCCGCTCTCTGCGCTGCTGAAGGACTGATGAGAGTAAGTCGGAACGGTACTGTGTTACTACTCTGGCTTTCGTGCTGAATATGTTTCTCAAAGGCTGGACCGGAGCTGAAGAAACAGTCCCCGTCAGAAGTCTCGGCGATCATTACAGCCATACAGACCTATGCAGAGATGTCCTCGGGAAGCAAGCTGCTCGCGTCTCCCTTGGTAAGGCTTCACTCAGAATCGGATGTTTTCGAAGGTGCCGCCGAAGTGAGTAAAAGACGGTTTGAATGCGGTGTTCATTGTTTCTGACTATTCATCGCAAACAAAGATTCTTGATAGTGCCCTCGAGGTCTTAAAAGTACTTGATGGGTCTGAGTTCTCGGACTCGACATCTAGTTTCGTTCATCCATATACGACCAAACTGGAAGACTTTGCCCCGTTCTTCGACTTGCCTTCTGTCCTAGTCCCTCCTGAAGTCATAGAGCTGGAGAGCTTAACAGATGGAGCAGAAGACAACGCCCAGGTCCCCAAAAATGAAGAATGGCCCGAGTATCGCATTCGTTTATTCGATAACGACGTGAGTTTGATCGGCTTGCCGTCTTACTTTGCATAGGCTAAAAGCGAGATATACTAGGTATCTGCGAACCCAGTCTCCCCTCTTGGCTATGCTGTCAACACCCTCCTTTCCGATGTCATTGACATCTTCGAAGTAAATAGGAAGGAATGTGCCAGAATTCTCCTGGAGATACCGAAGTGGCTCCCGTCTGGAACGTTCAAGGCGAGACCCGGTGTACCCAGCGAAGATGGTGCAGCCAGTGGTCCAGCTTGGCAGCTAGAAAGTTGTGTCATGGAGGTATGAATCCTGCACTGTCCTCTCTTGTGCGACAATGAACGCCGTCGACAGTGCATTCTCGCGAAACTGCTAGTCCTCCCGAGGGCAACTCACAAGTCCGTTTACTACATTGCGTTAATCACTGAATTGTGCAAGCTGCAGCCGTCGACAGCTGGCCCAGCCGTGGGCAAGTCCATCAGGAAGCTGTACAACTATCTCGGGGACGGCTTGGACGTCGAGGCGGGGCACAGATTTGCAGAATGGTTTGCGACACACATGAGCAACTTCGGCTTTGCGTGGGTGTGGAAAGAATGGTCAGTTGATTTTTTGTTTCTTTCGTCAAATGCATCGTTCATATGCTCATCCCTTTATTCTCGTAGGATACCGGACTTGTCGCTCACAAATCATCACCCGAAGCGAAATTTCATGCGCCGGGCAATTGAAATCGAGATTCGTTTGGCGTATTTTGATCGCATCCAAAAGACGTTACCCTGAGCCTTACCAGGCTGCTGATGCTGACGCCTTGCCTGATCAGGCTCCCGGCCCCGAGTTTGACTACGATGATCCTGTGAGCTACTTCCTCTAAAAGTAGGAATAGTAAAATGCTCATTTTTGTGACTCTTAGTGAAACCTCACCATGATGCTGCACAATCGGTGCTGCACCTGCTTCGCGGGCGCGCCAAGACCGAAGACATCAATGCACACATCGAAACCCTGAGGAACAACCTGGCAGAGACCACAGAGGGCGACGTACATGTCGACTCCGTCATCCGTGCGATCACGATCCAGTCACTGTTGCACATCGGCTCGCGCTCGTTCTCGCACTTCCTCAACGCGATTGAACGATACCTGCCCGTGCTGCGTGCACTCGCGACGGGCGTGGACGCGAAGGCGGACATCCTGCAGGCCGCGGCAGAGTTCTGGCGGCGCAACCCGCAGATGGTGCGCATCGTATTCGACAAGCTCATGCAATACCAGATTGTCGACCCCTCGGACGTGATCGGCTGGGCATTCGCGCCGCCGGCGGGCGGCGAGGGCGCGAAGATCGACACATTCCGCTGGGAGATCATCGAGGGTGCGCTGGACAAGGCGAACGGGCGCGTGGTCGTCGCGAGGAAAAAGGTCTCGGCGCTGCGGAAGGAAGAGGACGACAGCCGCGCGCGCGAGAAGGCGAGCGGAAACATGGAGGTCACCGATGACGGTCTGTCTGCTTTCCTCTCGACTTAGTCTTCCGGAACTGATCTCCTTTCTCTTTCTCTGGCAGCCGCCGAGGAGGCACCCGCCGTGGATTCGCCTGCGCTCACGACCGCGCTCAAGGCGTGCTCGACCCTGACGCGCGAGCAGCGTGCCGTGCTCTCCAGGACGCTGAACGAGTTCGTCAACGTGCTGGGGGGCGCGGGGTCCGTGCTCGCGGAGTCGGCGTGGTTCAACCGCGTGAACTGGTCGAACGCGGACTGGGGCGCCTGGGACACGTGGGGCTGGTACCGCAACTTCTGCCGCATGGTGCGCCCATTTCCCGGCCGTTCATTGTCTGGCAGTGCTGACTTCGTCTTTGTGTCTAGTACGCGCCGTACCTGCGCAGCTACTCGACTGCGCTGGGCACCGTGGCGTTTGTCAAAATTGAGGGGTCGACGGACCCCGCGCCTGCACTTCTTAAGAGGGTCTGGAACGTCTCAACGGGCCAGGAGGCGTGATTGTGCTCGCAGGACGTTTTTAGCGATTTACCTATCATGGTTTTCTTCGATCTCTATGGTTTGCGAGAATGAAGATGCTATACATACATTATTTATGACAACAACAGCAAACTATACGTGAGAGCGAACAAAGATATGCAGGGGAAAAGAAAGACGTCTAAAGTTAAGATGTGGAATGTATACGTGTCTATATATCATTCATTATTCCTCTTTCTTTCTCGGCGCTGGCCGATTGCCCAACGTGTACCCGATGGTTCCAGCAAGGACGGCAGCCGCACCAATCCAAAGAAACACGCTCCCTGAAGAGCCGCCAAAAAGCAAGACGCTGATCGCCAGGGAGACCGCCTTGCGTACGACGAGCACGAGCGCGACAGTGAGGCTGTTGACGCGCGAGGTGAGGCGGTTCACGCCCGAGACGCACACGCACTGCGTGAGCACGTTCAGCAGGAGCGGGATGTAGAACGCGGGCACGCGCAGCGTGGGGAGGCGCACGGGCAGGTACGGGAGCGGCGGACGGAGCGGCGCGGACGGAGTGGCGCGGCCGAGAGCGCGTAGACAGGCTGAGCGAGGGTGTGCAAGCCGAGCTCGAGCTGCGGGCCTGTGTTGACTGCGCGGACCTGCGCGGCGAGGCCCGGCCAGGTGAACACGAAGAGCGGTAGGGCGAGCGCATGCAGGTAGAAGAGCGCCTCCTCCCAGTGCCCGCGCCCGTAGCGCGCGAAGGTCCTGTCCTGCGCGAGGCCCTAGGAGTCCGGCAAGCAGCAGCGCGAGCGTGAGGATGGCGATCCCGATCGCGTACGTGCCGTAGGACGCAGGTTCCGTCTCCGCGAGTGCACCTACAGATGCGGACCAGGCTTTTCGTGGCGCGCGGGGCTTGGACTGGGTGGAAGACAGAGTCGTAAGGGCAACGCCTGCCGTCACGAGCAGGACCGAGCCGATTTGGATATTCGTATATCTTAAAAAATGCAGTCAGCGATCGTTCCTTAATTGGATAGAAATTAATGAACGTATTAAAGACTTGGCCTGTTCTATGCAGGATAAGGTATCGTCGGAATGGCTTATTCAAACAATTATATGCCAGAGCGCTCTAATGCATAAATGATTTAATTTTCGCCAATCCTCCATGATACCTTGCCCCTGCACAGTGCAGGACAAGAAGTTCATTCACATACACGCGTACCTGCGCTTTTCGAGTAGCCAACCCATAAGCATGTTCACCACGAGGCCGCCACTTCTGAAAATTATGTGCACCGCCATAGGGACATGATACGCAAATGCTGCATTGTTCAGTAGACTGATTAGAAGGAAAAGTAGGACCTGGATGGCGTAACGCGAGAGCGGGATGCGACAGGGCTTGAAGCGAATACGGAAAGGGTTGAGAGTGAATCGGCTCGCACAAGGACGGAGCACCGCTATGCGTTCAGAATCCGAAATGTCTAATACAACAGCCGCTGTCTGGTCTAGTGAATAGCTCTTCTGTAGGACAATCTTGAAAGGGATTAATGGAGACCCAGAAGAGCCCGAAAGCAGGATGCTGGAAACGACAGGCATGTCAGATTTCGGAGAAGGCTCGCCTCCAACGCCGTTAATTGTTTTTGCCACGTCCGGATCCTCAGAAAGAGTCCCGTTCGCCAGCGTGGCGAGATCCCGTGTAAAAGCGTGTGTTGCGTGCACGTCTGGCCCATATACGGTGACATTGTTGACACCCTTAGCCTTGTCCAGCTCAGCTATTACATGCTTTAGCGCGTCGGCTCTTGGTACACGCTTCGGAAGGATAATGAGCTGCTTCCGCAGACCGACGAGTGCCACGAGAAGGAACTGTGCGAACGTAATGAGAGAACCAGCTGGAGGATACTGAGAGGTAATGAGCTCCAAAGTAAGGGCGTTGCTAAGGCAATTAGATCAGCGGTCTTTTCGCGACTAAAGAATCAACATTCGGGGTGTAGGTCGCTTACCTGCAGCACCCTCCAAAAATTAGGCTGAACGTGGTGAGCGGTTCAGCGACGCTCGTCCAAGCGATGAGGCGAAGAGCGTCTAGCATTTAGGGTTCGAGTAGGTTGCAGAAGAGATCATATCGAGATTATAAGCATTGTTTTGCCAGCAACATGCTGCAAAGTGGCTGGAGAACGTGTCGGGGTTAGCTCGACGTCGTGCAAAGTAGACACGGAGTCTCGGTCGGAGTTGTCGCGTGTCTGGTACTGGCGCGGGAACTTCCGCTTGAAAGGGATTGGCACACTAATGCCGATAATGAGCACTTCCTCCTTCACCGCCATCGCCGCCGTATTTGCCGGTGTGACTGTCGTCGTCGCTGTCCACAGTGAGCTTGCTTGTCGTCCCTACGCTCGTTGTGTGCAGTCGGCGACGTCTCTTCCCAGTTCTCTTGCTTTGGGTCTTTCTCAGCAGCACAGGGCAGTTATCTGTCGACTCACCGCGGTATGCCGAATAATGTCTTACCCGCCGTCCGCGTCCCGACAGTCCCTGGAAATGAGCAAGGCAGCGGGGTCTCGGAGACGCCCATTGTTGACCTGCCCCCCTCAGAAAAGTTTGGTTTTGCGTGGCCAGACAGGGCACCTCCGATGTCTGCATCTATCATGCCTGTCAGCAGTGCTGAACAAGACTCGTCCGAGTTGGAGACTTCAGAGGCTGAATCTCAGGCGTCAAAGGATTCGGCGTCCGCTATAGGCGAGAGGGATTATGGAGACCACACGCCGATGAATGAAATTCCTACTCCGAACACAGTGCAGATCCCTTCGCCGTCTCCACCTCGGCTTTCTCGTGCATTCTCTATGCCCTTACCGTCACAACTCGGTCATCTGAAGAATCCTCATCGCCTTAGCCCAGAGTCTCCTCCTTCCCCTCTTACTTTGATGCAACAGCCAAAAGCCGTTCGCTTTCAGGAACTTTCTCTCGAGCTTGCCGACTCGGTTCAAATGGTTATCCAGACACTTTTACAGATATCTCCGCCTCATCTTCTCGACCCCGCTAAAGAGCAGTTCTCTGCATGTTCTTTGTCTGTTCCAAGTCCTTCCATCTCTGCAATGCTTACAGCCATGAAAAATCTTAATTATATGTCCGCCAATATGTCTACATTTGCTGATGACTCCAGGTTGCTTCCTGCTGCACGATCTTCAGAACACAATTTGCGTTCTCCGGAGCTTCCCATATACGAGGATTTTGACATAGGCGAAATGCTCCAAAGTGTTGGAGATGCATTGAGCGGTCTAGCGTCACAGGCAGGTGTGGAACTGGTCCTTTTTCATGCAGACGTAGGAATGAAACATGTGAGCGTGCATGGAGACGAGTGCGGAATATCCTACGCGTTATCTCACGTACGTTGCAATCGGTCATCTTCGTTGGTTTTTCTCAAGTTTTTATAGATAATTCGTCAAGTGCTAGACACTGCTCAGCGAGGCGATACCCTTGAGATTGGACTCTTTATCACCGCGGAGACCATCAAACAGAAGGAGAAAAGGGAATCGCAAGATGTTCAAAAGTCAGGGGAAGAAAGCCACTCTCCATCTCGAACGTCTTCCTCTACTCCGGATTTTGACGGTCCTCTGTGGTGCACCTTCGATGTCGGGCATAAATTTGCTGCACCTGACTCAATCCCAGTCATGGAGGGTAGCCCTCGGGTGGTCGCCGGTACTTCCCTTTTCCGCGCAAAGCCGGCGTTGGACACCATCTTTTTCCGCCGCCTGCTCGTGCAATTAAGCGGGACGATAAAAGAGGACCTGCAGCCCCGATTATTCTCGCCAGGACGCTCATGTGAATTTTCGCTTGCTCTCGAAGCAGGTTCAGCAGAGCTCTTGACGCGTCCACCAAATCACAGTGCGGAAGAAGAAGCCGTACGCCAACCATACGCGAATGCGAATATACGACTTGCTTCCGAGCCGAGCCTTGAAGAACTTTTTCAATTTGCCGAGACGATGAAGGGAAAGAAAGTAGCGTTGCATGCCAGTGCGAAGGGATCTTTCGCGCACCATCTGACAAGTTATCTGACCGCCTGGGGTCTCGATGTGAGTCACATGTCCGCGTCCGTTTTTGAAGTGTCGTCGGCTTCGGAGGACGCCATGGACACGCATTCACCAGGTAGCAAAGACGATGGATATCGAGTGTCGCCACCGATGCCGATGACGGAGTCGCCTGGATCCACGGAAAGCCCCGTCGAAGATCAGTTGAATGAAAAGGCGGTAGACAGTAATCCCGCTTTTATACTCATCGACGACGACGTGGTTGCTCTGCGCAGTCGCCTTGTTCAGCTGCGTTCGGAACCACCGTTCAACCTCCACATTAATCAACGCCCCAGGCTATCATCATATCACAGACCGAAGTCTTCTCCGCAGATTTATCGTGCGAAGGGCGTCAAGCCGTCTTTCACAGGCGCCGCCGTCGCCAGCCTCTCACCCTGTAATCGTTCACTTCACGAGTCTTTCAAACTATAAGCTTGTGAAAGACGTGATTCACAGTATTCTTATGACTCCAGTTCCTGGAAATTATATACCCGAGATTATTGTCCTTCCCAAACCCGCAGGCCCTCGCCGACTTTTGACTGCACTGCGTACGGCGATCGTCAAGCCCATTGTTGATCCTTTCTTCTCGCCCATCGCAACGTCGCCTCTGAGCCCCAATGGTCTGGGGGCCAACCCATTCTCGCCGTTCTTTGGCAATCCCAGTCCTTCGCAAAAGAGTAATCGCACGCCCGTCAGTCCGCGGACAAACTCAGATCGGTCGTCGCGTTCTTCCAAGGACGCGGTTGAATTCGTTCCACGTCTGCCACCCTCGCCTCTTCGCGAGACCGACAGCATGGAGTACTTCTCCGAGGCCGCTGCCAAGCTCGGAACGTCGCCGTCCTCTGGTCTTGTGATCCAGAGCCCCGACGGCCAACCGGCCGGAATCTTCTTTCATCCTCGCGGATCTGGGACGAAACTTCACCGGCCAGACTCCGGTCCGAGTAGCCCTAACACGGTCGTTAGTCCCCCAAACCTCGTACGTGATGCTGGGAACCTCAAGCCCCCCGAGCACCGTCGGTCGGCTCTGCTTAGGCGCGCATCGCCAGGCGACAGCACCGCTGTGCCAGGCGACCGGACCAAGTCTTCACGGCCAACGATGCTCAAGCGCAACCGGAGCGGCCGGGCTTACTTCGACCGCGACACGCCTACGGAAGCATCATCAGGCCAAAGATGGGCTCAGACAGCCGTATCGCTGAGTGAGGATGCGGGCGGGCACCGTGCAGCTAGCGCGGTGCCGGCAGCAGTGCTACCCGAGGATGTGCCCTCTGCTGTGCAGACGCCCCAGACGATCGCCGGTGATGCAAGGAAATCAGGAAGCCCACCTTCATCGCCTTTGAACAGGATGTCGCCTGGCACGCCCGGTAGCTTGAGGCGCAGCTTTACGCGTAGGGGGACCGCAGAGTCTGCGACGGCACCAGCGGCCGTCGACCTCGAAAAAAGGGAAACAGAGCGCGGATGGCAATATCGTGCCTCCCGTGAACGTGCTAATCGTCGAAGGTATATCCTTTCCCGCATTGTTATCTACATGGCAGGGATAACGTCTGATGCTTGTTTGCAGATAACCCGATTAATCAGACAATTCTTTCGACGTTCATGAAAAAGAAGAAAATAAAATATGACGTGGCTAAGAACGGTGCTGAGGCCGTTGCGAAGTGGAAAACTGGTGGTTTTCACCTGATCTTGGTTCGTCGACCTTCTTCGGTGTCCTCGCTGCTGAAAGTAATAATTTTGTTTTTCAAAGATGGACATTCAAATGCCTGTTATGGATGGCATAGAGGCTACGAAGGAAATACGTCGACTGGAACGTCAGACTGCGACAGGCGTTTTCCCCTCAACGCCTCCCGTGGATGGCGAACAAACACCGTCTGACGCGCCATCGATAGATTCAAAGTCGAGCTTACAAACGCCATTCAGATCCGCTGTTATCATCGTTGCTTTGACGGCGTCGTCGCTACCAACGGATCGTGTGGCCGCTCTGGCAGCGGGCTGCAATGACTTTCTGACGAAACCCGTTTCCCTTGCTTTGGTTGAACAACAAGATTATCGAATGGGGCTCAATCAAGGCGCTCCAGATGTGGGCGGACCTCAGGCCCGAGGTAATGAAAAACATATCATCGGGACAGCTGAGCCAGGCAAAACATATTGCGAGCAAGCTATATGTCCCAGAAAACCGCAAGGCGGCACGCGCCGCGCCCTCCTCATCTGCTCCGAAATCCGACGTCGCCGGTGCATCCCAGATAGATGTGATGCGAAAGCTGAGTTCTCCGGCTAGAACTGTTGCTCTCGCTCGAGATCTAGATCATACCGAGTGTGAGTAGGCAATAAGCATATTAAAAGGGATCTGACGATTGACTGATTTACGCAGCCGAGCAATCCGATACTGAGCCTCGCGCAACTGCGTTGGACACTGCGGTTACCACGAAAATCATCCCTCCCACTCCAACAACAAATGCGGAAGGTGGATCTCGGTCTCATACTCCATCTGGTACGCAATCTGGTACGCACATTTGATACACGAATTTGAACTCAACTCACAATAGATGTTGGCACAGTACGCGCGCAGACTCCACTCGAGGACAAGTCTTTGCTGAGTCCTTCGGTACACCTTTCTGAGTCCAGGGAAGTAAGCGGGGAGGAAGCTCTACTTGCACATATGAAGGATTCCGCGATAGATGCCTCGTCGGTTGCTGAGCTCACTGCGCTAGATCGGCCAGTCGTCATTGGGGAGCGAGCAATCTCCTCCAGCGCTCGTTCTATCGCAGAGGTGATGTACGGCGACGCAGCGCCTCCCCAAGAGGATCGGGACGTCAGCGACGCAGTTGGAGATCCGCCCCAGCCGCCCAAAGACCAGTGACGGTTTTGGGCGACCCTCGGACTCTTCCAGCAGGCGTTCATGCACACGATCTATACGCTATTTCTGAAGGTCGCCGGGAGAATACGTGGTATCTTTGCATAACCTTGCGAGGATCCAGGATTCACTTCGATATGCCCAAGGTTTATGATGTACGACTTTGATTTCCTCTATACCCGTTTTCGGTTTATCTACTCTCCAGAACTCCTCGTTCCGACCTTCTTTTCCGCGGCCTGCTCTTCCCTCGTTCCGGTCTCTAACCTGCTCTTTCTTGGGTTTTTGGCGTCGACCTTCTCTTCAGTTCTTTTATTTGTTGCGCACACACATGTACACTATTATCACTCATTGCCCTCATCGCGTTGCCAAAGGTTACTTTATTGATGTTTCCCCTGCTGCAGCTTACTCCCATGTCATTTGCATACACTACATATGTCGGTCATCCGCAGTGCCCCTTCTGTCATTCATCCCATGCACTCACTTTGCATCCACCCTCACCCTCACATTTTCTTTCTTTTTCGTCGTTTTGGGTTTTAGGGCTGTGTAACGTATTATTAGGTCCTAATGGTCGCCAACGACATACACGGTGTACGATACAAGTACTGGTGGCCTGCGACTCAATCAATGATGTTTCTTCGGGTTCTTGTTATCGTCTGCGGGTTTTTTTGCAGGTCTTTTTGCTCTTTCACTTTTCACTTTATAGTCCGACATTCAAAAAAAAAATTCATCACAAGAGTATTGTAGCGCTCATTGTTTCATCATTTACATTGTACAAGATTCGATCATCGAACGCTTTCAGACCAGTTATCCTTCCTTTCTTCTGTGCCAAACCCTGAGCTTGTCCCCATCCTAATGATGCACACCGTTCACGAGGGGTGTGTCCTCGAAGGGTGCGGAAACCCCTGGTTCTGGGGCTCGCCAATAGGGGAGCTCAAAGTTGAGCTCGAGAATCTCGAGACCAGAGATGCTAACCTTTTACGGTAATTGGGAGACGACCCGGCATGTCGGCTTTGAAGCTCGCTTCAGAGCTTGGTCAGCTCGCAACAAGGCTTGGTCGGCCTGCAAACTCGACCGCCGGCAACTTATTCAGGAACGCTAGGGTTAAAGCGTGGATACGAAGACATTCGTTCCAAAAGCAAATCGACCCTGAATCGTCCCGCTACAATAGCACTTTTTTCAAATAATAATATTTTGGACACTCTATAATAAATTTTAAATATCCATTGAGAGAACTGGGGAAAAAAAATGAAAAGATAGAACAGGTGGGTCAGAAAAGCCTTCAGCCCCCCCCCCCCCCCCCCCCAAAAAAAAAGAAAGTGATTCCCACCTGCGTAACGCACGATGTGGCGTCATTTCACCATTGTCTATGGTGTGTTCAACTCATCCAAAGGAAGAGAACGTAGTTTTTATTTCTCACTTGTATGTAGGGCAAAGGCTCACATAGTTACAAACCCTTTTTTTAACCTTTCTCTGTGCAGACGGGAACCATCTTCCTTTTGTAGGGGGGCCGAAGACTTTTCCGACCCGCATGTATAATGCCGGATCGTGCCGGATTTGATGCGGGAAATCGTAACCCTAGCTTACCTGAATGTAGGTTGCCGACGGTCGAGTTTGCGAGCTGACCAAGCCTTGTTGCGAGCTGACCAAGCTCTGAAGCGAGCTTCAAAGCCGACATGCCGGGTCGTCTCCCAATTACCGTAAAAGGTTAGCATCTCTGGTCTCGAGATTCTCGAGCTCAACTTTGAGCTCCCCTAATGCCAGTTGGGTTAGCCGCTTCCCCCTGTTCCTCCGCTTGCATTCCCTGCGAGTCCTCATTGGCGCCTGAATATGCCTCTCCTTCCACGACTTGGCCGTCCGTTTGGGCTTCCACAGGCCCTATTTTGAGCCCAAAGCCGCTGAAAGCCACGCTGAAGTCGTTGACGTGTCCCATGAAGATGCCATGGGAACAATTGACCCGCTTTTCGACTCGCTCTATGATCTTGAGCGCGAACGCCTCCACTTTCGTGTCGGCACCCCTGAATGCGCGGAGCCGGGAACGGAGCTCGTCCTGAGAAACGAAAGTGGGTTCTTAAATGAAACACACAAGCGGAGACTGCGTACGTGTGCCCGGGCGAGGGCGTTCATATCGTCTGCCCAGTTGGGAGGCAGAGGTCCGAAAAGAGTCTGGGTGTCCGTAATGCGATCGAGCGCGCCAATGACTTCAGCGATGGCCATGATAACGGAATAACTCGTCGATTGGCCTATATTGCCCTCTTCCTCCGCTTGCATTTCCTCCGCTTGCATTTCCTCGGCACCCTCTAATGCTCCGTGTCCAAGTGACATGAAAGCCGTGCTGACTGCGCTTCACCTCCGCGTCGTCTTCTTCACAAGAGTAGGTCCTTGCACGGGTACTAGTATTGGACTAGAGAAAGAAAGTCGGTTAGAAAGAAACACACAAACGGAGACTACGTACCACTGCCGGCGCTAGAGCACTAATACGACCCTGCCGTGTGGTCGGGGGAAAGGTCTGAGCATCTAAAATGCGTCTGCAATGTGCCTATATAAACTACTGTGCACGCGCAGCAGGCGCAGGCGCAGCCCCAGCCGCAGCGCGCGCAGACGCCCACGCAGCCCTCGAATCCTGTGCAGAGTTCGAAGGAACACGGAGCGAACGCCGTTGTCATAAAAAAGGCTGAAAACCTCTTGTACTTCGTTTTCTGGCAACGCTGATCGCGTCAATTTCTTCGCCCATCTGTATAGGCAACCGGTGCACGTATGTAGTGCCCTCGGTAGGCGAGATGATCGCAAGGTAAGTCAGGCCATACATGTACAACTGCAATGAAGTGCCGCAAGATGATTTTCTGAACATAGACAATACATGAATTTGTGCACTATGAGTACTCGGGCAATATTCTGGAAAGGATCATTCGGTGCGTATCCAGCGCAGATCTTGTCAGCGACTGGGGAGACTCAGGACGTCGGTCTTCTGGAACTGAAGGCATGCAGCTAAGCTTCCCAGAACGATCATGTCGGACGCTTTCAGATGGATCAAAGAGTTCGACCAGTCCAGTAATGTTTCAGATATCATCAGGCACACTTTTATCATGCTCCTCCTCCTCCAAGGCATCAGCAAAGCTGGTGGCGAGGACAGGACCATGCATCACGCAGACTTCACGTATTTGCAGTCGGTGTGCGAGTCGCGCCGGGTGCCGCTGTGAATCTGGCTTCGCGTGGTTACTGCCCTCTCCTGGCCGGCAAGAACGCGCAGGGCGAGCGCGTGCATGTATGTAGCATGGATACCGTTTTTTTTTTCCCCGGGCTGCAGGAAGTCAAGAAGATGTTGTTCTACAGTGCGGTGTCGGAAGGCACGAAAACGGTGCAGGTTCGTGACATCTATGGCAGGTCTTGCACGGCGGACAAGTTCTTCGTGCTTGTGCTGCGACACGACCCGGCGGTATTCGCTCACGTGCCTCGGTACGGAGCACAACCGTGTGGTGGCGTGGATGAGACCGGACCGTATTGCTGGGGGAGCAGGTGGGATATTACGAGACGAGGTCGGGGATTGGAAGCTGGAAAAGATTCTAAAGCACGACGCTTAGTGTTTGATGACTTGGTCGGACATGCTGACTTTATTAAAGAAAACGTCCTGCTCTGGATGTAAGTAGCAGAAAAGCAAGGCTTGTCGTAGGTACTGTGACGCACTGAGACGCACTGGGACGCAGTAAACAGGGTTCAAATTGTCTTATTTGTGAGTTATATTACTGCTGTTTTGCACAAATAATGACAGTCGCGGGTCAGATTGTAATGAAATGTGTTTACATTATATGCAATTTGGACTATGCAAGATTACGACTTGCGTCTCAACAATGCTTCAACACTTGTCTGATGCTTGTGCCAGATTGTGCCATATATGGACGTTGACGCGAATCGCACGGATCATACGCGACGCGACTCTCGCTCAGACTTGGTCACGTGTGCGTAAGTACGCTACGAGTGCGAGTCCCTGTACGAGTCCCGTACGAAGTCTCTGCTCGGCTTTATTCGCTAAGGAATTGCTCCTCCCTTCTCTTTGTGCACCAAGCTTACGTACCTAAGGGATGAGCTCAGCCCGGGCACCAGCCTGATGCGTCTCTGACGTCACCTCGACGCTCCGATCCCTTATATCTAGCAGACTGCAGCACCCGGTGGCGCCAAACACTCACCACCATGTCTCTCTCCCTCGCAATGGCATCCCGCGCCTCCCGCTCTCTCCCCAGGAGCCTCCCCGCACCCCTCGCGTGCCGCCGCCTCCCCGGCGCCGCCGCACAGCGCGCGTTCTCCGCCGCAAAGCACGCCGGCGGCGCCCGCGAGACGTCCGCCGACTCGCCCTTCGCGTTCCTGCCCGCGAACGCCCTCGTGCCCAAGACCGGCCGCGGCGAGAAGAGCAAGGGCCTCACCGAGATCCGCGGCTCGTACTACAACCCCGTCACGTACACCTACCTCGACGAGCTGCTCAGCGACTGGGGCGGTGAGTGCCCCGTCTCGTCTTGCTACGGCAATCTTTGACTCGACGCTAATGCCCCTCTCCCCTCTCTCCGAAACGACTCCGAAACGAAGAATTCGTGGACGGCGTCAAGGTGCGTGTGTTTCCTCCACTCCGTTCTGAACTGCACTGAGCGCGCGTCTCCGCGCAGTTTGCGGGCGGCGCGTTCACGCTGATGCCGCCGGCGCGCCTCAAGAGCCTCATCGACATGGTCCACTCGCACGACGCGTACGTCTCCACGGGCGGCTTCGTCGAGCGCGTCCTCGCATCCTCGGGCGGCGACACGAAGGTCGTCGGCAAGTACCTCGAGGAGTGCAAAGAAGCCGGGTGCGTGTCCCCCCCCCCCCCCCCCGCCCCTCCCTCTCCCTCGCTCCTTCTCCCCTCGTCTGAAGCGCGGCCCACAGGTTCGACGTGCTCGAGCTCTCCTCGGGCTTCCTCACGCTGCCGACGGACGACTGGGCCGCGCTCGTGAAGCTCACCAAGGCCGTCGGGCTCAAGCCCAAGCCCGAGATCGGCATCCTCTTCGGCGCGGGCGGCGACACCGCCGGGCTCGAGCGCACCGGCACGCGCGACCCGCGCTGGGTCATCGAGCGCGCGGAGACGTTCCTCGCCGCGGGCGCGGACCGCATCATGGTGCGCGTCGACCTCTCTCCTAAAGCAATGAGGTCTCGAGACATCTTTTTATTTATTTTATTAAACTGTTGATTGCTAGATCGAGTCGGAGGGCATAACGGAGAACGTCGCCGCGTGGCGCACGGACGTCGTCTCCGCGCTCACGTCCGCGCTGCCCGTCGACAGGCTCATGTTCGAGGCCGCCGAGCCCGCCGTCTTCGCGTGCGCCCCGCCCCCATCCTCTTTCTCTTTCCGCTGTGACTAACATAGACGCTCCAGGTACTACATCCAGACGCTCGGCGCGGACGCGAACCTCTTCGTCGACCACTCGCAGGCCGTGCAGCTCGCGTGCCTGCGCAAGGGCATCTGGGGCACGAGCGACCTCTTCGGCCGCGTCACGACCTTCAAGCCCGACCAGGCGCGCGGCAAGTGAGGCGCGGTCCGCGAGGGAGGGGAAGCGGGGGGCAGGTGCAACGACGAAGAAGTGTATTGTAGCGAATAGATATTAATTGTACAAAAGTGCAGCGACTCCGATGCAGTGTCGCAAAAATCCATCGTCATGTCCCAGACCGACGTTTTTTGTTTTGAGTACATTCTATTCACCAAGTGCACGCTACGGTAATACATTCAAGCTTCTTTCTTACGATAATTTCCCTTCTCGCCGATCCACGCATAACACAGTCAAACAGTCGACACTTCCGCGCACGCGCGCGCGCTCAGAGCTGCGACATGTCCACGACGCAGCGGATGCAGTCGCCCGCCTGCACACGCGGGAAGATTCATAAAAGGAAAAAAAGAAAAAAAATCGCGAGCACATCAGTAACCGCCAAAGAGAGAGAAGCGCATAACACTCACGTGCATGTCGTGGAACCCGCCGTTGATCTCCGCGAACGAGCGCGCGTGCGTGACGTACTCGTCCACCTTGACCTTGCCCGCGAGGTAGTCTGGGGAGGGAGGCCGTGAACAAGATGACAGAGGAGGGAGAGGAGCGGGCGGGGCGGACGGACGCACCCTCGACGAGCCCCGGCAGCTCCGTGCGGCCCTTCACGCCGCCGAACGCGCTCCCGCGCCACGTGCGCCCCGTGACGAGCTGGAACCTGTGTGGCCGCGCGTCAGCGTGTGCGCTCTCTCTCTCTCTCTCGCGCGCGCGGGGGGCACGCGGAACTGGAGATGCACTCACGGGCGCGTGGAGATCTCCTGGCCCGCGGCGGCGACGCCGATGATCGTCGAGACGCCCCAGCCCTTGTGGCACGCCTCGAGCGCGCCGCGCATGACGTTCACCTGTTCGCGGTAAAGAAAGAAAGAAAGAAAAAAAGATCGCACGTCAGCTCGGCCCCTTTAATGTAAGGTACGCGGAGGCACTGACGTTCCCGGTCGCGTCGAACGTGTAGTCGAGCCCGCCGTCCGTGAGCTCGACGAGGTAGTCCTGGATGCGCTTTCCGGCGTGGCCCGCGGGCAGCGCGAGCGGGTTCACGAAGTCCGTCGCGCCCATGCGCTCCGCCCACGCCTGCTTGCCCGGGTTCGTGTCGACCGCGATGATGCGCGCCGCGCCGACGAGCGACGACGTCTGGATCACGCCGAGCCCGATCGCGCCGCACCCGAAGACGGCGACGGAGGAGCCCTCTGTGGGCGGCTGTGCGTGAGCGGGGGCGGGAGAGAGAGGGGCAAGGGGCGGGGAGAAGGGACGCACTGATGCCGGGCTGCTTCACGACGGCGCCCCAGGCGGTGGTGATGCCGCACCCGAGGAGGCAGACGCGGTTGAGGGGCGCCTCCTTGTTGATCGCGACGACGGACACGTCCGCGACGACGGTGTACTGCGCGAACGTCGACGTGCCCATCTGCGGGGGGCAGGAGAGACGCGGAGCGTGAGTCGCGCAAATAATTTAGGTTTACGCAGAAGAAGACGCGGCACTGACGAAATGGTGAATCGACTTGCCCTGGCACGTGAAGCGCGAGGTGCCGTCGGGCATGACGCCCTTGCCCTGCGTCGCGCGCACTGGCGGAGAATGCAGGAACGAAGAGTCAGCGCGCGCCAATCGCAGGAAGAAAGCAGCGGAGGAAGTTGCCCTGTGACCGCACCTTTCCCGCACAGGTTCGTCTTCCCACTCTTGCAGAACTTGCACTCGCGGCACTCTACGGGGAAGAAGCAGAAGATGAGCGACGATAAAGGCTTATCAGTGGGACGGCCCCCAGCCCCATGACGCTTACCCGCAGTGTACAGGGGGATAACATGATCACCCTGGGGCATAACGTGAGACGCTGAGACAGTCAGTCGGTGTGGGGACGGAGATCACTTGCCGGTTTGACGCTCGTCACACCCTCGCCGACGGATTCGACCTAGAATGTGCATATATGCGCGCATATATTCAGAAATATGCTTCGGAATGGGCGCGGAAAGCAGCGACGCACAACACCTCCGCCTTCATGGCCGAGAATGACCGGGAAGAGCCCCTGAAGCGCGTGCAGCCAGTCAGAAACATGCAATATGGAGCTCGAAAGAAAGGATGGTGCCGACCTCCGGGTCCTTTCCGCTGCGCGTGTACTCGTCGGTATGACAGATTCCTGAAGAGCAAAGCAAGCCCACAATGAGACAAATGACAAGAGAAGATCAAGGGAGGGACAGAGAGAGAGAGAGAGATGACGGACCGGTGTGGAGAATGTGGATGCGGACCTCGTTGGCCTTCGGGGGCGCGACCTTCGACGTCCTCGATCTTGAGCTCCTCGCCGGCGGCCCAGCAGAGCGCAGCCTTGCACTTGATAACTTTCCCAACGGTGTCGGACATTGTTGCGTTGTTTTTGAGACAGAGATGGAGGAAGGAGAGAGAGCAGGAGGAGAAGAGGAGCCTCGGAGGCGGATTATAAGTCAGCAGCTAGTCAGCAGGCGGTGGGCTCGTGGTTCATGGGGTCGGGAGTCCGTCGAATCGGCCACGTGCTACCAGCTAACCAGCTATCACTCATTCGGTTTCGGTGGAGCTTCGCACCAATCGGAGCCGTCCCGTCATGTCCTTCACAAACTTGTATTATAAACGCGTGCGTGTATTTCCTCCCTCTGCGTCTGCCGCTCCTGCATTGAGAACAGCTTGGAGGCGCAGGCCGCCGCCACGCAGAAGAGCTGCTTCGTCTGCAGCAGGCCGACCGCGACCGTCCTCGCGACGAAGGACAGCGTCGACTTCTTCTACGCGTGCGACGGCCACCTCAAGGATCCTGGCTTCGCGTCTGCGGTCGGGGAGGGCGCAGATGGCGCAGGCGGCGTGCGCAAGCCCGTGCTCAGCGAGGACGAGATCCAGAGGGTGAAGGAGGAGTACGAGGAGAAGCAGCGGAGACGGAAAGAGAAGGAAAAGGAGAAGGAGAAAGCAAAGGAGGCGGAGAAGGAGAAAGAGAAAGAGGCAGAGAAAGAGGGCACGGCGGCGAGCAAGAGCGGCGCGAAAGACGAGCAGCAGGCTAAAACGCCGTCCGCCTCGCTACCCTCGCGGTCGCAGTCGCCTTCCGCGCCCGCGCCCGCGAGTACCCACCAGCGCTTCGCGCTCCACCGCGAGATCTTCGCGATGCGCCGCGACGTGCACCGCAAGCGGCGCCAGGCCGCGCAGGCCAAGGAGGTCGCGCCCCGCCTCCCGAGCGCGCCCCGCGGCGCCATGTCCCCCATCTAGCCGCGCGCATGTGCCGGTTCCGTGTCAGTTGCGTGCCGGTTCCGTGTCAGTTGCGTTGTCGGTTCCGTGCCAGTTCCGTCGTATCCTGAACTCCCCACACACCGCGGCTTCTTTTCTTCTATATCTCTTAGGGTGTTTTGTAAATGTAATTATCTCTGGACGTCATCTACGCTATCGCGATGTGGTCTTGTGTATAGATCCTCCCAGGTCACAAAATGCGCTCATTTGCCTCCGCTACTCACAGGACACCATTTGGCTCAACTCAGACCGCATTGACCCAGACGCTCTGTATCTATGGACCTATCCCCCCTGTATACTCCCCTCTGAACCCAGTACCATTTACTGGCAAGGCGCGCGTCACCTCGGCTCGCTGCTGTCGGAATAGCTGTTTGCACAAACTACTAATGGCAGTCGTGCACCAGATCGAAATGAAAATGCGCAATCGAGGGGATCGGACGTGGCCAAAATTCGATGCGCGTCGTCAGCGCGTTTATTGGCTCTGCTGCTCGCCGTGCACTGGCAGGCAGGTTATCCTGCAGTCTTTTTTTCTGTCACTGCGGACTTGTGAAGACTAAGTGTATATCAACAATGTGTACCGTCACGGACCTGTCCTTGAGACAGCATATTTTACTTCGCCTTTTACACAGTTTCTTCACCGAAGTTTCTGAACAAAAATAAAATAAAATAAAATAAAACTCTTATAAATATATTTAGGCCTCCTTTTGACACCCAATCAATTATTGTTGAGAGTGTATGCATGACATAAGCAGCTCGTGTGTCGGTGGCAACGTGTTTCCTATTCTGTCTATATGTGCACCTCAGTCTCGTACCGTCTAGACTGAAGTGAGCATATTAGTCGGCCGCTAGTTTATTTCCTTACTCACTACCTGTACTACGTAGCCGGATTTCTATTGCATGTAGATAGACTAAATATACACGAGTCTCGTACCGTCTAGACTGAGCTGGATTTCTATTGCAGTTTCTCTTCAATTATTGCCCTTCTTTACCACATATGGTCTTTTTATATATATCAAAACTAAATTATAATATAAATGCCAGTTATGTCAGGAGCGCTCTACATATGAGATTCCTGTGGGATGTTCTGTTCCCTTATGTCCACTTGATATTATTTCTTTTTCTCTAAATGTCACGACCATTGCTATAGGCGTGTGCTCAACTTGTTTGTTTATCAAGAATGATATAGGAAAGGGGCATGTGAACAGGAGAGAAGACGGTTTATGGATACACTAGCGAGGGGGTACAGTACTTGCATGACGTAGAAACTAGCACTTTAAGACACGATTCTAGGCAGGATCAGTAGCGGCCATACCCCCGTCCTCGTCCCGCATAGGAAGAGCCAGACGGCGGAGGACCAGACCCACCATAGCCTCCGTAACCCCCATAGTCCTGCTGGCCTTGGCCGTAGCTTCCTCCACCACCTCCGCCGTAGCCGCCGCGACCTCCGCCATAGCCGCCATAGCCGCCGCTACCCCCGCCTCCACCTCTCTCACCACCATAGCCGCCATAACCTCCGCTATTCCCACTCCCTCCACTACCTCTATAACCTCCGTACCCGCCTCGCGCGTTCCCGCCATACCCAGAATTATTGCCGTATCCCTGAGAGTAGGACGGAACCTGGCTATTATAGCCTCCGTAACCGTTCCCCTGGCCTCCATAATGCGAAGGGGCAGGCGGCTCCCGGCCGTTGCCCTGATAGTAATTATTGCCCGGGCGGCTATAGTCCGCCGCCGGTGATGGCTGGTAAGACGAGCGGGCGGGCGGTCCTCCATACCCTGACCGAGCACTGTCACCTCGCCCACGCGGAGGAGGCAATCCGCGGTCGCCGTATTGGTTGTTCCCATTTCCGTAACCGCCTCTCCCTCCGCTACCTCCGTAGCCTCCCCCTCCGTAGCCGTTGCCTCCATAGCCGTTGCCTCCATACGACTGCTGCCCGCCATATCCGCCATACGAGTTGCGCCCGCTGTCTCGCCCACTGTTGATGGCGTGGAAGCCTGTGTCGCGGCCCCTCCCGCGGCCGCCGCGGCGGATCGTCTCGTAGTCTGACTGCGTAAGCACTCGCTGTGAGCGGCGCACGCCGGGAAGCAGCATTGAGCGGTGCGGCTTGAGCTGCTTGGGGAAAAAGTAGAGCGCCGCTAAAGAGCGGTCACCCGGTATGTCTTCGAGACCCACGCTTGAAAGTGGGCTATAATACGTTGCGCCGGGAAGGCAGTTCGGATCAGGAAGTAAGCTCCCGTTAAGCCCTTTGCTGTGCTTTGGATTAATCGGAAGAGGCTGCGAAATAACTGTCAGTATAAAAAATGGGCAGCAATTTGTTTAAGGACCTGCCTTATCATCTTTACGCTTCGCATATAGACTCTCCATGGTAGGATAAAGTGGGTGCTCATCAGCTACATAAAGTGTATTGCTTCCCCATTTGTTCCGTCTGATTTCGTCTTCGGTGAGCCCTGAATATCGTGTACCCATGGCTTCCAACAGCCTGTCCTGGTCAAGGAAAGGCAACAGAGCAACACCCTGCCATTCCATCTTTTTCCCGTTCATGTCAATCTCAAATGACTCGGGATAAAAGTCGATGATAGGCGAATCGGAGTCCAACATCAAAGAATGGAAAGTCTCAGGAATAAGATGACGACTAAAAATAACGTCAGGTCGAGGCTCTACAAAATATTTCAGTAAAACGTTTACCTTGCAGGAGGGAAAACACCCATCAGCTGTTCGAACGGCTTGAATGGCTGGCCGACAGTAAATTTGATATCCATCTTCGAGATTTCGGAGAAGTCCGCTGCGAAAGGTGCGAAATGATATGGGTAATACCATTGCCACGAGGGGGTCTTCAACCAATTAATGAGTACAATGATGAAGCTCTGACAAGACACAAGATCTTACCCCCTGATAATAATACTGCAAGACCCAGGCCATACCCTCAATATAAGAAATAGTGACCCTAAAGAACATAGGTTAAATTCAGCGGCAAATAAAAATATAAGAAATAACTGAACCACTGACTTCTTACGAAATTCAGTGTCACTGAGCTCGATACCAAACTTCTGCCTATAGTAACGTTCCTTATAGCCGGGCTCCCATAGCCTGAAGGATAAAATCAGCCAAACTGCACACATTACATTCTGAGACCGTTTTTCCTTACTTCACCGTGTCTTCCTGATTAACTGAGCCATCAGGGTTGACCTTCCGCGCCAAAACGACACTTGTGTCTCCAGGTGCATCTTCCCCTTCATCTTCATCGGGCAGGAGGTCGTCGTCTTGTTCTTCACTTCCATTTTCGACATCATCGAGCTTCCGCTTGATGCCATGCGGCGAGGTGTCCACGCCATCAACAGCGATATCCTCGCTACTTTCCAAAGGTTCTTCGAGTTGGTTAAATTCCGGAGCGGGTTGAGGGGCTTCAGGTTGATCGCTAGCTTCGGATGCAAGCCCATCACTGGCGACAAAACCGACCTCGACCGCCGCGGATACTGCCACTGGAGGAGGCGGAGACTCCGTGACTGGTGTAGGCTCGCTCTTACCAGCCGCAGCCTTCTGCGCAGCCAGCTTCTTGCGCGCTGCGGGGTTCACCGGCACTGCGCTCATCATCTCTGCCTTCAGCATCTCCGCCGCACTTAGGTTCGCCATGCGGATCTGCCGCCTGTTGGCAACCCAGTCGGAGTTGGTGCCCTGAATGGCGGCAACAGCAACAGCCTTTGCGTCGGAGGGCGCAGGCGCTGGAGAGCCGAAGCCAAGAGAAGTTGCGGCGTTCTCAAAACTGTCGAAATTCGGCCGAGCTGGCAGGCCATGTGGCGCAGTAGACGCGGGCGGCGCTGACGGAGCAGCGGAGAGCTGGAGAGCTGCGGAGGGCTTGACAGCCACTGACGTGTCTCCATTCACATTTGCACTCGAATAATTCTGCCCGCTGCTTTCGAGCTTTCGCCTCTTTGCATTCTGCGCCTGCCTTTCATCGTCTACAAAAGTTGAACGGTTCAGATGAATTATAGTTCTCAAAGATAATCAAGCAAGTAATCCGGCGTACTTTCGCGCCTGCGTCTGAAAATCTCATCCTCACGCTTGGCAAGTCCCTCAAGGATGATCTCTACACGCGGATACTCAAGACTTCCATTGTTCGTCAGGTATCCGCCCATTCTAGGCAATTCGTCTTTCCAGATTTTAAGTAGAGTGTCGATGGCGCCCTCACGAATTTCGAGGGAGGGGAGGTGTGGTAGGAAATCGTTTCCAACGAAGAATATAAGAAGAACCCAGTCATCAATGGCACGTTCAATATCAAAGGCGAACGGGGCGTGGGGGAGATCGAGTTCGATTTCAAGGTACTCTCGGAGGATGGAGACATCGAGAAAGATATATGGCTTCTTTACGACGGGGGTCTTTTTTGTATCGTGCTCATCAGCTTTTATCTTCTTTTCGCCAGTACATTGGGCAGCGAAATGTCCTTCTTGGCCACATATGCGGCACGCTGTTGGACTAGTGTCTTGGAAGAATACATCCTCACGAATAACACGAAAATGAAGTTCGTGAGTGGCGAGAGACAGCATGATAAGATCCGCATCCTAAAGAGTGGCAACTTGAATAAGTATCACGGGCAATGAGTAGATGACAGAAAGACATACCAATCCATAGATTACGTGACGAGTATTAGGATCATATCCAGGATTCGTACGCTGTCTACGAATAAAGTCCATAATCTTATGTTCACCCTCTCCTGGTACACTAGCGTCCGAAATGATGACCTCAAGCTGCTTCCAGCCCGGGTCTTTGTTCATCTTCTGCACGATCCAGTACCGCATTGACTGGGCGAGAAGGTCCATGAATGGCGTTCCAGGAGTAATCGCATTCGAGTCCCAAGCCTTCTTATTCTTCATTTCATCCGTGACAGACTGGCCCATGGCTGTCATCTATATAATAAGTCTCAATTCCAGGGATTAGATTTGAGGACGCACATTCCCATAGTAGAAGCGACTCCTCCCTAGCCTTCTCCTTATCCTTCGCTTCCTGGGCAGACCGGAAGCGACGCGAGCGCTGCTGATTCATCTTTGCACGAGGGGCCACGCCGTCTATTTTAGGCATTAAACCTGTCACTAAAAATGAACGAAAAAAACCAGCAAACGCACCAATGGCCATCAACAGCAGCTTCCTCGGTCGGACCATGTTAACTAGTCGTTCCGTGTAACTAAACACCTCGAGCATCATCTCCTCTTCAGTCTCGGGCGCTGGCTTTCCCTCTGGATGCGTGCAAGGGTGCACCTATAAGAAAATGTCAATACACGATGTCGGTGCTATAAGTCTGCGCGCAACATACAATATTGTTCATGTCCAAATACAAATTATCAAATTCCATGCCATTAGGATTGGGTCCGGTAAAATCTATAGGTATTGCGATTTCGTTCCCGTCTTGATCGGTGACTTTCTGTTCCTCGTCTTCAACGACAGGCAGAACTGCGCAAACTCCGTCAGCGCCACCAAAAACCAACGAATAAACAGAACCGGGCACGCACTGATTTTCGGATATTTCTTGCTGAGCCATCTGAAGAGAGCGGGTACACCCTGCAAGTCGAAAGAAAAAAGTGAGTAAGCGAGAAGTTCTCGTCGAGAGCAAGTAGCAGTTGACAGACCATGTTGGGAGCCTTGTCCTGGAATTAGGCGATAAATACAATAATATACCGATTTCCTCCTAATAGGCCCAAATATCGTGCACTGAGCAGCCGGGCGTATGCAACGACGAGCGACGATGGTGGATGTCGCTGAGAGTGTGTGGAGCCAGCGCCGCCTCGCGCAACAACTTGAAACAGGACAACTCTTTTCTCACGGCTGTGTAGTACACTTCCGCATTTGGGTGCGTGCATACAACGCGCGTGAGTCACTTCAGAACCGCCCGAATGTCGTGCTGAAACCTGCACTCTTACTTGCTTGCTGTCCTGGCCGTCGTCTTACGCTGGAAAATATTTGCTACGCTGTGTGTTTGGTCCCAGCTATCTGCTTTATCGTTTTTATTGCTTTGTTTCGCCTGAAAAATACCGAAAAGGCTGGGCAAGTTATGTCCTCACCAAGGACCGAGTCGAGTCACCCGGCACGGACCGCGTCTACCAGCGCGCCACAGCAAAGTACCAATGATGCGCAACCGGCAGGACAGGCTCCGGAGAAGCGGAACCAAAAGTCGATGACGAAGGCCGAGAGGCGGGAGCTGCAGGAACGGCAACGCGCCGCGAAGGCCGCGGCGGCGGCGACGGGCGAGAAGGCTCCGGCGAAAGGAAAGGGCAGCAGGCCCGTGTCGATGCAGGGCGGGCCGTCGTCCGCGCAGGGCACGCCGAGGCGGCTGACGGTGAGCGGCAGCGTCGACTCGCCGGCGCGCGGCGCGTTCGCGACGACGACGCCACAGCGCGGCGCGCGCGACGCGCGCGAGTCGACGTACACCGGGGACGGCGACGCGAGCGCGCACACGCGCGGGCTGCGCATCTTCTCGCACTTCGGCGGCCTGCCGAAAGCGCCGAGCAGCGTGAAGGGCGACATCCACCCCGCGATCGTGCGCCTCGGGCTGCAGTTCTCCGGGTTTAAGATCACGGGCGCGAATGCGCGGTGTATCGCGACGCTGTCCGCCTTTAAAAACTGTACGTGCTTGTAGGACTGGTATATATTGGGATAAACTGAGAGTATGTGTATCCAGGTCATTCAAGACTACTCCACACCTCTCAACACAACCCTCTCTCGCCACCTCATGACCCACCTTAACCCCCAAATTAATCACTTAGTATCTGCACGCCCTATGGCCGTAACTATGGGAAACGCCATCCGCCAACTGAAGCTGGAAATCAGCAATTCGGACATTGACACGCCAGAGCAGGATGTATGCGTTCTTTCTGCTCTGCTCGCTTCACCAGTCTATTCATCTGCTTCTTTCTTTCGAAATACAGGCTAAAGATTTCCTCTGTCATAAAATCGACAACTACATCCGGGACAGGATTATCATCGCAGACCAGGTCATCCAGGACACTGCGGTACAGAAAATCAAGGATGGCGATGTCATTCTTACATTCGCGAGGTATACCTGGGTCTCAATTTTATTCTCCTTCCTAGGAGCTCATCGCTTTGCTGTAAAGGTCATCCGTTGTTGAGAAGACTATTCTTCGCGCACACGAAGACGGCAAGCGAATATCCGTCGTTGTCGTGGATTCCCGGCCCATGCTCGAAGGTACCAAGCTCTCATACCATCTTTTAATCTAAACTAACCCATCCCCCGAACGCCAGGCAAGCACCTTCTCACCGTGCTCACCGCCGCGTCCATCCCGTGCACGTACCTCCTCCTGCCCGCGCTCGGCGCCGTCATCGCGTCCGTCGATACGGTGCTCCTCGGCGCGCACTCGCTGCACGCGAACGGCGCGGTGTACTCGCGCGCGGGCACCGCGCTCGTCGCGCTCATGGCGAAGACGCACGGCGTGCCGACGCTGGTGTGCTGCGAGACGTACAAGTTCGCGGAGGGCGTCGTGCTGGACGGCTTCACGAAGAACGAGCTTGGTGCGTTTTTTCGAGCCCGCAGATTAACCTGAGAGGGCGATATGTGCAGCGGACCGCTGACGTCCGCCCTACCAGCCCCCGCGGGCGACCTGTTCCGCTCGTTCCCCTCCGTGATCCCTCGTGAATCGCTCACGCTTGAACCACTGCCGAACCTCGAGATCCTCAACCCGCTGTACGACCTCACGCCGCCGGCGCACATCACTGCCGTCGTGACAGAGGTCGGGATCATACCTCCGAACTCGATCAGCTCGATCCCGCTCACACTGGGGCGGCAAACTATCTGATAAGTAATCGAGACATTTTGCGCAGTATGTTGTATAACTCAAGAGGGGGGGTGCTAGTATTACTTGTACATCACGATCCGTATAAATAGTCTACATATTAGGTATCGTTGTCGCTGTCTATGCAGAAAAGATCTATGTACTATGTGTAGGTATGTTATTACAGTATCTAAGTCGTGTGGCGTCGTGGAAGTAATGTATAGACAAAATAAAATGGAATGAAGAAATATCTTGCATATACCGCGCATCTAAGTATCCTCTGCATTCGAACCGTTGCCTCACAGCTCCTTCTTCTTCAAGCTTTCTGTGCCGCGAGGCGCTCGTACCACTTGTGCTCGAGCCAACTCGAACGCGGCGTCGGTCGCCTTTTCGACGGGCGTGTCGAAAAGGAACGGCAGGATGGGCACGGCGGCGAGCCCCGTGAGCGTCCGGCCCCCACGCGCGACGCGCGGGTTGAATGTGTTCTTGAACGCCGCGAGGACTGCTTCACGATCGTGTGGATGGTGAACGCCGGAGGGCCCTGTGAGGAAACAGAATTATGGGTTCAGCCAGCAGGTCGCAATCGAGATGGGGGGAGGGGGGGCGACGCACATGGAGGCGATCGCCTGGAAGGACCCGCGCTTGACGGCGACGAGCGCGAGGCGCTGATGCTCCGTGAACGCGCACGCCTCGAGCGGGGACGGCCCGCGGCGGCGCGCCTTCCACGTCTCGAAGCCGACGTCCCTGGGCAGACGTAGTCAGCGATGGGGGGCAGCCACAGACGAACGAGGTCGGCCGGCTGGCGCGCTCACCCGGCGAGATACGCCCACGAGACGCCGTACGCGGCGGTGACGACGTACGGGTGGACGACGGGGCGGAACGCCTCGCCGATGTCGCTCGTCTGCGGCGCGCGTGCGCACGCACGAAGGTCAGCCTCTGTGCGCAGAACCGGACGAGCACCGCGGTACGCACATATGCGACGTAGCGCTGGGCGGAGCGCAGCGCGGTCCTGAGGCGGCTCGCGTAGCCGAGGTAGCGCACGTCCGAGTTGGTCGAGTCGGCGTTCTGGTCGGCGAGCGCCTGCGCCTCGTCCTGCGCCTGCATGGTGAGCGGCTCCTTGCGCGATCCCGACAACGACAGCGAGAACACCATCCGGCGTCAGTTTTCGGCTGTGGTCAGCTTTCGTGGGAGGGAAGAGAGATAAGAGAGGTGACGTAACGCCCCTTCTCTCGGCGACTTTTTATCTGCATTCTAAATTTATTTATTTATCGGACTTCCGACACCGATGGAAAATTAGACGTGAATCGGCCGACTGTAGTAGCCATGCTTATTCATCTTCATATTCAGCACAATTGCTGTTCTTATTTCACGTCAGTCCTTTCTCTACTTTCAAAACCAAGAAAACGGGCACTTTGTCAAAACTCGACAACAGTGGCGCGTGGCGGGAGCGCGATCGAGCGTTTACACTCGTTGTTCACAGGTCGTCTTGCACACTAAGCAGACATTCACTCCTGTTTCAGGCCTGCTTAGTCCGTTTCTGCAGCATGACACATCCAGCTATTCCCGGATTGCTTCCCTTCTCCGCGCAGCGAGCTGAAAACTGTTTGATTGGTAATCTGGCGCGTCGGGGATGCGTCATGCAAGCAGGCTATTGGCCGGAGCTCATGGCATAGCCTCGAGAAAAGCGTCTTACAACGCGACGGAGACCCGAGGAGGACCGACGACGTCGCCCGGCTGGCTCGACCGTCGACGACGGATGTGCTCTTTTGCAGTCTTCCAGGCAAAAGGCACGCTAGGCCGCAATGAGGATTTCGCAAGGCGGGAGCAAGACACTTGGGGAAGCAGCGAGGCCCTCATGCCCGCATGCAGACCCGGCGCAAAGACAGACTTGCCTAGTCTCCTCGAGCTGCTTAGTGCACGATGCCCCATTCTGGCTCCTCGTCCGCCTGAGGTCGTCAATATTGGCCCGCGCGGCGGGGGCTTGCCGTACGTATGGTCAGAGGGTGATAGAAGTTGCGCATCGTCCACGCGAGCTCGAAGAGTCAAGACGAAACGAGCGGGGCGCACGAGCACATCGCAAGTAACCGCAGGCCAGATAGAAGCAAAACGGAACACAGTAAGTAGAACCCGGTCTGTGGGTCCCATGTCAGTGGCAGTGCCCCACAGATCGACAGGCGCGTTTCGCACGAGCCCTGCAGTTCGACGAGGACATATCTGTACACGTACGGACTCGCCTCGCCACGCAAAAACCAAATCGACTACGTCTATTTTGCGCACGGATATATCAGTACTGTACAGAGCCACAAAACACAACAACAGACAGAAAAATAACAGCAGATGAAGCACGCAGTTCGCACCCGCCGCGCCGGCCTCGCGCGGACGGAGAGAGAAAGAGAAAACGAAAAGAGAGGAAGAAGAAAGAAAAGAAAAAGAGATGAGATGAGAGATGAGATCGAGCAGGTAACGAAGTAGATGAACATAAGGAAAACAAATACGAAGAAAAAAGAAGACGAAGCACGAGACGACAGAGGCAATTCCCAGACAAAAGGCGGGCGGGTTAAGATAGAGGCACACGTCGAGAGAGGGGGAAGGGGAGGACCGGCACTACCAGTTCATCATGCCGTCAAAGTCGGACGGCTGCGCAGGCGGGCTGTGCTGGCCCATCGGCGCGGGCGTCGCCGACGCCTGCCGCGGCGGGCCCGCGAGCTCCGGCGCGCCCCCCAGCGCAAACCCCTGCTGCGCCGCGCGCTCTGGCTCTGCTGCACCTGCTGCGGCCACGCGCCCGCCGCGATCGGCATCTGCTGCTGCGCGCCCGCCCACCCGCCGCCGCCCGGGACGAAGCCCCCCGACTGCTGCTGCTGCTGCTGCAGCTGCGTGGCGCTGCGCCTGCACGAGCGCGCGGTGGTACTCCTCGCTCCCGCCCGCCGCGCCCTGCCCGGGCAGCGCCCGCCCAGCCACGCGCGGCGTGCCCGCGCCCATGTCCGCCGCGGCGCCCGCCCCGGCCGGCGAGCGCGTGCTGCGCGCGATGCCGGGCAGCGGCGGGTTCGAGCGCAGCCCGGGCGGGTACGCGTCGCCCCCCGCGCCCGACGCCCCGTGGCGACGGCGGGGTTCAGCGGCGAGCCCTGCCGCTGCGCCATCGCGAGGCGCTGCTGGTGCTCGAGGCGCTGGCGCTCCTGCGCCGCGGCGAGCATCTGCGGGTTCATCATCGCGGGATTCATACCGCCCGCGGAACCCGGCGCGCCGCCGCCGCGCATCTGCTGCGCCTGCTGCATCTGCAGGAGGTACAGCTGGCGCTGGTGCGCCGTGAGGTTGTTCATGTTCGCGCCGCCCATCTGGCCGGCGCGCCCATGCCCATGCCCGAGCCCATGCCCGACGCGGTGCGGCCCGGCATGCGCGGCGACGCCGGGGAACTGCATGCCCACCTCCCCGCCGCCGCCTGCGCCTGCTGCATCTGCGGCGTCATGCTCATCTGCGGCGCTTGCCCGTGCTGGTGCTGCTGCATCTGCGCGGGGCCGGACCCGGACGCGCCGGCATTCGGCGGGCGCATCTGGCCCGCCATCATCTGCTGACTCCGCTGCCCTTGCTGTTGCTGCTGCTGACGCTGCGCACTCGCCTGAAATCCGCACGTCAGCACTCCCACCCCAGCAGCAGAAAAAAGAAAGGAAAAAGCCAGCTTACCTGCATGACCTGCCACCGGCGCATCTGCTCCATGATCGGCAGCTGCGAGAAGCCAGGCATCTGCTGGTTGAAGTGCTGCACCATCGGGTGCGCCGCGTTCTGCAGCGCCTGGTACACCGCCATCGCCGCCGGCCCCGCGTTCATGATCTGCTGCATCGTCTGCGCGTTCGCGTGCGCCCCGCCGCCCCGCCGCCAGCCTGGCCCGGCGCCATGCTGCTCGGAGCGCCGCCCATGCCCATGCCCATGTTCATCCCGCCCATCCCGCCGCCGCCCTGGCCGTTCTGCGGCGACATCTGCCGCGCAGCCGCCTGCGCCTGCAGGAGCTGCTGTTGCTGCTGCTGCTGTGACGGCGACACCTGCGTCTGGGGCGGGGACATCGACATCGCCATGTGGCTGCTCTGTCCCGCCTGCAGAGCCTGCTGCTGCTGCTGCTGCTGTTGTTGTTGTTGTTGCTGCTGCTGTTGCTGCTGCCTGTTGTTGCTGCTGCTGCTGTTGTTGCTGCTGTTGTTGTTGCTGCTGCTGCTGCTGCTGCTGTTGCTGCTGCTGTTGTGCTGCTGATACATCAGCTGCGCCTGGCGTATCTGCATCTGGCGCGCGCGCGTCGCGCGTCCGCGCCCATCGCGCCCGCCATCGCCTGGGCCGCAAACGCACCCGGGTCGGCGCCCCCAGCAGACAGCGGCGGGCCGCCGCTCGGCGGACGGCCCTCCGCCATCCCCGCCGCGCCCTGCCCGCCCATGCCCATGCCCATGCCCGAGTCCGGGCGCTGCTGCCCATAACCGTAGCCTTGTCCGTGCATCTGCGTCTGTGCGTGGCGGGAGTTACGGGCGTCACGGGCGGCGGCGGCGCGGGCGTGCCGCTGCCGAGCCGGCCCTCGCCCGTGTCGCGGCGCTTTGCGGGCGAGTCCCCGCCGTCCGCGCGTTCGCGCTTGACGCCGATCCCGCTCGGCGGGAGCAGCGACGGCGTCGCCGAACCGCGGGGGTACGGCGCGCCACCCGCAGCCGCGCTGCCCGGGCGCTGCAGGCCACCGGAGCCCGCCGTCGCCGGGGGCGTCGGCGTGTGCGTGCCGCCCGCGGCCGCGGCGCGCTCCCTTCGCGCGACGTCCCGAGCGAAGAGCGCCGGCATCCGTGCGTATATCGCGTTTAACCTATCCAGCGTCCCCGGCGACAGACTGACGCCGGACGCAGCGGCGGCGGGAGAGAAGACGGGCGGGTCCATCTCGGGAAGGGGCACCTTCGAGTTGTCCACCTGTGCGGCGAGCCATGTGAGGTTGCTGTTGAGCTTGCGCGCGAA
>JAJOHG010000168.1:0-53845 GCA_021029095.1 Phellopilus nigrolimitatus
ACTCTGCTGACAGAAATAGAGTAGTCCAAGTCACCCGCGAGTCTTGCCGTCTTTCGTGGGGGGTTCCAGTGTTTGCAGTCTTTCTTTGTCTTGGGTGGAAAATTCAGAAGATCGACTATATCCAATAACGAAATGGTCAACATTCGTAGACGTGTTTTGAAACCTTCGCAGCGGCAAAAAACGATCGCAGAAAGAACAGTATCATGCTTGAGGGCGTTAGGGTTAGTTAGGCTTCCGAGCGTTCGTATTCGCATTCATATTCAATCTGGAAAATACAGTTGTTATACACTTCTCCACAAGCCCTTCATCGCAGTCAAAATTCTCCGACAGAACAAATTTCGCTTCGCCTCTGGCGCGTCTTCTCAAGCCAGCCCCGGCGTCTCCGCGATGCGGTACACGAGCTTCGCGCCGTGCACCTTGTCGGCCTTCAGCAGCGCGAGGCCCTCGTCGACGCCCGCGAGCCCCTTGGGCACGAGCTGCACGCGGTTCGGCCGGAACGGCGCAGGGTTGCCCGCGCCGGGCGCGAGGTACGCCGCGATCTGGCGCGAGAAGCGCGCAGCGACTGCCACACGCACACGCGCACGCACACGTCAGAGCCGTCGCAGCACGGAGAAGAAGAAGAAGAAGAAGAAGAAGAAGAAGAGGGGACGCACACGCCTCGTCCGTCTTGTGGGCCGTGTCGACGTACGTCATAAAGGTCGATACGCCCGCGGGGAGGCGCGCGCGTGTCTCGTCCGCGAGCGGGAGGACGAGCACTATCTTCGCCTGCCCGCCGGGCGCAGCCGCTGCGAGTGCGCGCGCGAGGGCCAGCGTGGACGTGCCGTTGGTGATCGCGTCGAACGCGGTGGCGACGGGCCGTCCGCCGAGCGCCGCGACGAGTGCGTCTCCCTATTGCCGGTGGGTGAGGTGTGATTTAAGAAATGAATGAATAGACACGTAAATGGGCCGAGGAACGGGCACTTACGAGGGCGGCCTCGTCCTTGTGTGCGCGGTAGTCCACAACGACATCGGCGCCGAGGGACGCGACGTAGTCGCCCGACGCGCCGGCGACGGCGACGACGAAGAGCCCCGCGCGCTTTGCGAGCTGCACAGCGTACGCGCCGACAGACGTGGATGCCCCGTAGACGATGATGGCATTTCCGGAGCCTGCATCGTTTCAATCGTCAATCATAATACGTCTGAGAATGCAGCTGTGACGCACTGGGGGCGGGGGCGGCGGCCGGTGCGGGTGGCTCGGGCAGGTCGAGATCGACAAAGAGCCCGATCGCGGCTGTGAGCACAGCCAGCGGCAGCGTCGCGGCCTCCTCGAAGCTCGTGGAGTCGGGCAGCGGGATCGTCGTCGACGCGGGCGTGAGGGTGTACTGCGCGTACGCGCCATACTATCGAAGAACAACGGTATGTCAATAAGATCAAATTAAATTAAACGAAGCGCGGACCTTGTTCTCCTTCGTCTCCAACTTCGTGAACGCGGCGATGCGCTCGCCGCCCTTGTACTCGGTGACGCCGGGGCCGACGGCGGCGACGAAGCCGGCGATGTCGTTGCCCTCGATGTACGAGTGGTTGTTCTGCCACTCGGGATACTTCCAGTCCTTTGGATTGGACGCGACGGCGACGTTCTGGACGAGGACCTCGCCCGGGCCGGGGGCGGGCACGGGGAGCGACTGGAGCTTGCCGCCGAATAGGCCGAGCTGGGTGCTGGGGAGGGATGCTGCTGACATTGTAGTGGTGTTTTTGTTAAGGTGCGCGTTAAGCAGCGGCCTCTTTATACATAGTTGATGCGATCTTTAAAATAAATGTATCTTTCTAAGAAGGGGGATAGTATTACTAACGGGATGAGCTTGAGCTTACAGTTGATGCACAGGCTTGATGATAGCGTCCATTGGCCGCGGTGACATTTTTCTAGACCATGCCCGCCCATTCCCGCCTTATCCACGAATTTGTGTAGCACGAGCAAGTGTGACGATTGACGCTGGGGATACAGGTAAGCCGTCAACAATTCGAAGTGGCGGTACATCACGGATCGAACAATACCGATCAAACTGGTGCCGGATCAAACTGGTGCGATCCGTTCAGCTAGGAACAATTCCAAGCCTCCTTGATCAAAATCAGTATGTACCCTTCTCTCGAGCAAGTTCAAATGCAGATTGCTTCAGAGAAATTGAGCTGACAAATGCTATCCTGCAGGCTGCCCGGCAATGTGCACTTCTCTGCTTGTGCATCTTTCCTCTCTTTGCATTAAATTGTCTGCAATGGTCAGTGGCATGACACCCAATGAGTTCCAACCACCTACTATATGGCCCATTTGTGTTCCACCAAGGAGCAACAAAGCCTGCCCCAGTGCAAATGTAGTTCTTCGCAATGTTGTAGTGCAGCACTATATAAAGTAGCTCAGTCTGTTGCTTTCAGAGCACCAGAACACAGACTTGCTTACAGCACAACAACAGAAAGTATGCTCACAACAATCAAAGAAAGGTGATTTTTTCTTGTTGATTTTCAAGTCTGTCTGGGTGCTTACACCTTCCATCATGTGCACAGAATGGCGTCTGAAGAACAGTCTCAACAACTGCTTGACACGATGTCTGTTTCAGAGCTTGCAGCTCTGGCTGAGATGCTCACAGCCAAGGCTCAACAACAGTCCCAACAACTGCTTAACCAGTCTGTTTACCTTGTCTTTGGTGCCAAGTCACCGGAAGATAACAACAACAGGACTATATGGCTCATGTCCACAGGAAACTACAATGAGTCCACAAGAGGCAAAATAATGTGCCGGCTCTACGAATGCAAATGCACGTCTAAGGGCATCTATCCTAAAGAGCCGCTTATGCGAAACACAAACGTGAAGATGCTGCATGCAGACGAGACCATCCGGCTCCACTGTGCCCTCTGGCTCAACAAATGCATTCTCACAACAGCGGACGACTCTGTGAATTTGATGTTCAATAGCTTGGCTGATGCCTTTGATGCCCCGTGCACATCGTCCGGTGCGTGGCTTGCAAAGTGGCTCCAGCAGCCAGAGGTTGCCCGCATCCTCGCATTCGACCTGGGCCTGCAGGATCCTAAGCTGGCAGATGCTATTGTGCGCGCGGTGTTTTTGCACGGAAACGCGCCGCGTGCCGATGGGCAGCGCATCTCCGCACTGGCGCCGCTCGTGCATGCCTGTTTCCGGCGGAGTGCCCGTGCAGTGTAAAGGCCGGTGGACAGGTCGGCCTACGTACATGTATGCTTATCTATGGGTTATGTAATATGATAAATTTTAAGATGCACTGGTTCATTTGTTCAGTAGCTCTGATTTACTGTAAGAATTCGAAATCCATTATGGTCAGATTTCATCTGGGCATACATGCAAACAGACAAGCTTGAGAGCCAGGGAAAGAAGGGCGCAGGAAACTATCACAACCATAAAAATAGATAATGATTACAAGCTACATACCCCTGCGGGTATGACTTTGTACGCTACATATCTGTGTGTACAGGGGACAATGAGTGATGAATTTATAAGACAAAAAGAGATCGAACCATAAAAAGTAATAACTTGTCACGCTATGCGCTCAATTTCATCGAAATCATCTAGAGCCGCTCACACCGAACAGCTCATGCACGCACGCGTTCTGGTCCACTTTTTGGCGATGCCACCAGATGCAGTTGAGCGAGGTCGCGCAAAGCTGCTCCAGCTGTTCCACGTTGAGCTTCTGTTTCGCTGACGTATTTAGCTTCGAGCTCGGTAAGGAGCGTCTCGTCGACATGGAATGAAGATGGAGGGCTGGGTGTCCGCGGGCATTCAATTTCCATCGGAACAGAACTAGCTTCTTCCTGAAGTGGTTCTGGCTTGATGAGTAGTGGAGGATCCACATCAGGAAACGGCGGGGTCCGACGGTGGGCGGGTACAGGCGAAACTTGGGTCAAGAAGGATATTAGATGGTTCAGTATTGTCAGCAGGCTGCGTATGCGGATCGGAATCTACGACATTATCCGTAAGGAGGTTCTGTTCAAAGCCAACGGAGGACGAAGAAGCGGCTGGTAGACTATTCGAAGGCTCTGCAGCAATAAGACCTTGAACTGACGGCAATCATACGAAGTTGATTTGGTCTTGGCCTTGGGCTCGGGCTCAGTCTCCCACTTCTTCCGACTGCACGGCAATGATCGTTTACAGACGCCTCAAATCTCAGCCCACTTTCTATGCATGCTCGTCCCTTTTTGTCGACATTAGAATGGGCTCCAATGATCACGCGGCCTCGCGAAAACACCTGTGTCGTCGGCCGCTCACGTATTTCTTGTGAGTCACAGATAGGTGATATGAATCCTCTGAAGGGGTATAAATAGCTTGTGTGTGAATATCGCACTTTTGTCCTGCAAAGGTCGGTTTAAAGGGAGTTGAGCGTTGTGGAGTTTTTGACCCGGAGAGGACACAATGCCGCTTGTTGCATATGCCCTCGTCTCCATACTCTTGACTCTCGCCCGCTTCGCTGCGTCCCTCCCCGTGGTTCAACTGGGGAACACAACACTGCTTGGCGCAGCTTTTCCGGGATTGCAACAAGAGTTCTTCGGCGGTGAGTCTAACTATTCGCAGTGTTGAGATAATTGAGTCTAGTTTATATTAAATTCTTTTTATTGTATTTGTTCAAGGAATACCATTTGCCGAGCCTCCCGTTGGAAATTTGCGCTTTGCGCCTCCCGTTGCGAAACTAACTCCTGGCGTCGCGGAACTCAACGCGAGTCAATTTGGCGCAGCTTGTTCTCAGGTAAGTATTAGTCCTATACACAAACCTAATAAAATGATATGAGTTTGCAATCTGCATCTGCAGCTAGAGTTAGGGTCAAACGCGTCAGCCCCGGACGTGTCAGAAGACTGCCTTACGATTAATGTCTTTCGTCCGGCATCGCTGAATTTGACCACGGGAAATGGGATACCGGTCATGGCGTGGGTCTATGGTGGAGGGTTTCTCGGTATGCTCTTCACTGTTTTACTTTGTATCTTGGTTGCGTCGATTAACAATCCAATGCGCTCGTAGATGGGTTCGCGTCAACTTTTAATGCGAGCGCGATCGTGCTGCAGAGCATCGAGAGGGTTATTAGTTGTGCTCTATTCTGTTCTGTACAACGCAGTTAACGAAAATTCTTTCAGGGCACTCCAATCATCTATGTTAATTTTAACTACCGCCTCGGACCTCTTGGGTTCCCTCAGGGCACCGAGGCTGAACAAAGAGGTGCACTTAATCTAGGTAACAAGGACGTATTAGCGGCGTTGCAATGGGTGCGCGAGAATATAGGTGCATTCGGGGGTGATAAGGAAAAAGTCCGACATTTCTTTATGACTATTTTACTTCTCTCTACTGACTATCACTCCTATTTTTTTCGTTATTGTTGAGTAGGTTACCGTTTTCGGCGAAAGTGCCGGGTCCATTATTATTTCTCAGCTGCTCCTCGACCCAAATTTTGACCTTGCGAGAGCTGCAGTATGTCAATTCGCCTTTGAATCGAAGACCGTCGTCAAATGATGCATGTTACATATCTCTGTCCTGCAGATACTCGAATCAGGTTCTGTTGCGACCGCTCCGCTCTTTAATGCTTCCCGGCGCGACCCGGACTGGCAGCTTTTTGCATCTGTTGTGCCCGAGTGTGCAGACGCTGCCGTTGGTGACACATTCGACTGTCTGCGTTCCGCAAGCTTCGAGACGATAGTGAATGCGTCGAATGTCGCGCTCAGTCTTATACAAGAGGAGTTTCCATTCCTACCTGTCATCGACGGGCCTGGCGGCATTATTCCCGATCTTCCGTCAAAGCTCTTCCCGAATGGCCAATTTGCACACATACCATTCATTGCTGGGACAAATTTAGACGAAGGTAAGCACTGAGAACCAGCAAATGAGGCTGCAGTTCTCTTCATTCTCACTGAATTATACGACCTCTTCTGTACTTTAGGCACTCTGTTCATCCCACCGACGCTCAACTCATCCGCGCTGCTCAGCACGTGGCTCGTTGCAAATACAACTCCGACCACTGTGCCTCCGGCGAAGTACCATGCAGTGATCGACACCATACTGGAGCTCTACCCAGATGTCCTCGCGCTCGGCTCTCCTTTTGGCACAGGAAATGATACATTTGGGTTGAACAGCGAATTCAAGCGCGCGAGCGCGGTCCAGGGCGATATTAGCTTCCAATCCCTCCGTCGCGAGTGGACACAGGCGGCGAGCCTGCAAGGCGTGAAGGTATTCGCATACTTGTTCACGGACCCGCAGACGTCATCCGGAGCGCCCCAACTAGGAGGTAAGCGCCCACTTCCCAGTCAGATTCGAAAGTTGAACGCCCTCATAACTTGTTTCCTGTCCAGTTTCTCATGGTTCTGAGATTGCGTATGTGTATGGGATAGCGCCGAATGGTCCTGCGTCAGTCACGTTGAGCCACAACATGATCGACTTACTGGGTATCGTTTGCGAATAGCCTCGATCCGAATGACGACCACGGAAACACGACACGTGAGCGGATTTGAATTGCAAATCTATGAAGATATCGAAAACTTACAGACGTTCCGTTAAATCTTGTTCAGGCACTCTTTGGGCGCAATATACACCGACCTCAGAGGTATGTTATGCTGTGTTCTACGTATTTTGTTTAGATGCCAGTTGGTTGAGCTCTTGCTTTTTAGTCGGTTCTTGAGTTGAACGGAGAGAATTTGACGATGATACCTGACACGTACCGGGAAAAGCAAATTTCGTTCTTGAATGCCCATCCACTAGCTATCCGCCACTAGCTTGAGACTGGAGCTTTTGCATACACCGTCTCCTTCCTCGGCCAGACATCACTGTTTTCTATCTTTGTTGAGCCACAGTTGTTTTTTTCTCCGTTAAGGGCCGAGAGCCCGCGCAAGCTTCTTCACGACGAATCGCGTGCTGGATTGTGAATCAAGGGCTGTATCAAATGGGTGGTTGTTCACTGCACAGAGACTATGTACGCAGCCATGCTGAAATGAAATGAGTTCGCGTTATGTGCTATTCGATGCTGACTAAACTATGCATCAAGTTATGCACCGGTGAGAAGAAATTTGTACCAGCCTGAATTAAGGTGACTGATGGTGTCTCCCTTTCATTTATTTTCGAATACTGGATGGTGAACGTATTTGCGCAGTATATGTTTGTCTGAATATGTCCCTACGTACGTTTTCTGTTGAGTTTTCTGTTCAGTAGCGCGTCTGCTTGATTCTATGACAAATCCGCTTTTCGACGAGCCGCGGCACAGACGTGCCACTCCTTCGCTGTCCATGTCCATGTCCATGTCTACGCGGCCACGACCGCGCTGTGCAGGAGCTGCAGCTGTGTGCGCGACAGAACATCCTGGAACCGGGCAGCGCGCCGCATGTCTTATTATTGTTTCTAGAGACTTGGAGGATCACACGCGCCGTGCCTGCAACGCAGGCTGGAGTCCGCAGTCGGTGGAGCCAAGCAAGTGCAGGGAGTTCGGTAAGCACGCTCAGACAGACAGCGGAGCAAAAGAAATATCAACAGCGATAGCAATATCGCGGCATTATTATTACATTCGTACAAAGCACCCTTTCTGCTACACACCGTCTTCGCCCTTCCAGTTCCAAACCAAAGCGTATGCCGCGGTCTGGCGCGCGAAGTGCGCGCAGACTGTTTACCCAGCAAACACAGAAGAGTGAGTAAAATTACAAGCAGGGACGAGAGGAGAGGAAGGGAGGGGGATGACACGCCTCGTTCGCGCCGAACGCCGTCCCAACGTACGTCTCGACGAAGTCCACGCCCGGCGGCGCCGCTCAGCGAGTCTCGTCGGAGAGCGCGAGCACATACGTCACAACGCCCGGCTGGCCCGTAGTCCCACGGCTGCGGGGCGAGCGGCACTGCTGGCGCCGCTGTGTGGAGGCAGAGGAGACGCAGGCGGCGGTGGGCCGGGCGACTACGTCCAGTCCTACAGCACGGACGCTGTCCTCGCAAGCACAAGGACGCAGCCGCCTGGGGCGCTCCACCCCTCCCTCTCCCGTCAGACCTCTCTAACCCCCTTGTGGTGCCACAGGAGGAGGCGCTCGTCGCCGCCTTCAACGCGGTTACAGAGGGGTCCTCGACGCTCACTCTCGCGCGGACGGCCCCGGGTGGCTGCCATATCCTCAGTACGCTTCAGCAAGTCCAGCGCTGTGGTCGCCGTTCCCTCCACACGTTCCTCGCCGTAAGTATCTCATTTAAACATTTATCTCTGCTCTTCGGCCGCTGAATAAGTCGACCTGCTATGATACAGGACAAACAGGCGCGCCAGCGTCCGTTTCTCCCGGCCGAGCCATGCCTCCCATAATCGCAGACGCTGACGATGGAGCTGGTGCATGCGTGATCGTTTCGTCGCTTTGGTGTCTGAACGCTGTGTCCGTTGTTGTAACAGCGGGTATGGAAATGTAGAAGATACGAATTTAGATAGTAAGCGTAGGAGATGCGTGTCTACTCTTGCGCTGTATCTGTCTGACGATCGAATTGCTTGAGCGACGCTTTCTGGAATTTTTCCCGATGCAGATATGTACCGTTGACGGTCCAAATTAAGTTTCTACGCGCGACCGTTGTTTCTCTTACCATCTGTGCTATGGATACTCCTGGCTCTCTATCTTTTCTTATCAATGTAGATGAATGGACGCCCACCTAGCCTAGGGTGTTCTCCAACTGGAACAGGCTCGTTTTCAAACTGGACAAGCACTTCCCAATCCACTCTAACTCGCGATCCCGGTTTTCACGACAAGCACTTGGCAAACCATCTCACGCTCCTGAAACCCCCCGTCTCCGCAAGTCCGAGCTCATGCTGTCATATCAATCGACATGAATGTTGAGTTGCGGGCCATGACACTTGGCTACGATGTCCACGGCGTGTGGATACGCGCCGCACGAGCACGCACATGCTAACGGCGCAGAGTGTACCTTCAGTGCATCCTTTCTGCCCTACAGTCAAACCTCACATACTGCATAAAGGTCGGCGGAAGGGTCACTCTGCTTTGTATTTAGAGGTTATGCGACGCGAAAAACTCGAACCAAAGGATTAGGCTACGTCATACAGCGTTGCAGCCCCGAAGGCAACCGCCCTCACAAAGGATGAATCTCGACGAAGAATCCTTTACTTAGATGCGCGTGTGGCACAACCGTTTTTAACTGACTTACAATCAACATTGCAATTAACTAACACGATTATAACATGTTTGTATTCCTCGTGCCAAATTAGAACAGGACTACAATCTACATGCAATTATTCTCTGCCAAAACCAGAATATCCAAAAAAGCCATCATTGCCGCCTCCAGCACTTCTAATTGATGCTGTCCTGAACTACCTGCTCCAGTGTCTTAATGCGCGGGCCAGTGGTGTGTGGCTCATCCCCATAGTCGAGCACCGCGTTCTTGATCAGTACCTCCAGCACATTGTTGCTCAGGTTCCCAATTCTATTGGTGAAAACCGGAAAATCGAAGTATGGTGTGACCCACTTGAAGTTAAATTTGTTAGTGCCTTTCCTGAACTTGACGGCACGGTGCAGACCGACTGACGGGTCTGCGCGCAGGCCGGCCACGTCCGCGCCTTTCAGTTCCGAATTGTGCAGCTGTATGCTGCCGTATTCGCGTTTGAAATTGTAGAGCCTGCACAAGCCCCATTTATCGGCCTCCGCGAACCATATTTTCCTCTTGCCGTCTCCTGGAGACTCTGTGCCAAAGATAAGGAAGGAACAGTCTCGGTCAAGCTGCTCTTGAGATGACATTCTGAGCATCACGGCCAAAGGTGTAAGCGCCCAAACAGACTCCAGTGCCAATGAGAAATACTCACATTTCTCTTGTGGGTCTTTGTTGTTGTTGTTGTTGTTGTTGTTCTGTAAGTAAGTCTGTGCTCTGATGCTCTGAAAGCAGCAGACTGGGCAGGTTTATATAGTGCTGCACCACAACATTGCGCTGAATCACATTTGCACTGGGGCAGGCTCTGTTGCTCGAGCACAAATGGACGATGGGTGGCATTCGTCGCAGCGGACGAGTTTGCTGGGGCACGTATCCTTGGCGTTGGCTGCCATGCCACCGACGATTGCATGCAAAGAGCAGGCATTATGTACGACTGACAGCACAAACATGCATGTGCGTTGTCAGGCTGGATAGCATTGATAGCATTTCACGGCAATGCACGAGCTTTGTGGTCAGCATTTTGGCATTATGCAACACCCGTCTTTGCGTGGACACACATGCACATTGTATATGCATGTATGTACAAGCAGGCCCAGAGCGCTGCGCCGCGCCCCCCGCCTCCCGGATTGAGGCCACCAGCCCGATGCGCACCGCCGAAGCTGCCGTCGACGTCCGTGCAGGCAGCGCTGGTGTCGCATTCGAACAACTGAACTGCTCGAGTGCCGGGCAGCTCCGGACGGCATTTCAGGGTGGGGGCGCCAACAGCGAGCAGGCGAGCAGACGCGCCGGCCTGCGGCCCTGCGCACCACAGACTGCCGCTTGTGCCACAGCAAGAACACAAAAGAAAGTAAAAGATCTCGAAAGCTGTAAGCAACAAAAAGCAGGGAAAAGAAAAGAAAAAAAAAAAGAAAAGAAAAGCGAAATGATGGATCGTCGGCCATCCCAAACGGGCGGCTTCTTCGCCGCATCCGGAGGTCCACTGGCAGCTTCCAGCCGCGGGCCCCGCAATGCGAAGATCACAGGTTTCGTCATTTATGCAGGCAGACGAAAGGTGCACAGAAGAGCAGAGCAGCGCAGAGAACGCCGTCACGCGTTGAGAGTCTAGCAGCACATACATACATAACATACATAATCGATATAGCGACAGCAGAACAAGTAACAGATAAAAAAAAAAGAAAGAGGCAGAACCGGAAAAGCGACGACAAAAATAACAGGGGGGATAAAGCACACACTGGCACAGGAAAAAAAAGGCGAAACGAAAACGAAAGAGAAACAGAAACAGAGAGAGAGAAACAGAGAAACAGAGAAAGCGAAAACAGACTTCACACCCAACACACCCGCCCTTTTACCCACTCGCCGCCAGCGAAAACTCATACATATAACTCGCCCCCGGCCCCGCCCCCGGCCCAGCACCCCCACGTCCACCCCCACCTCCCCCGCCTCCATACCGATAAAACCCACAACTCCCCCCTCCCCCCTCCACGCCCGCGCCCGCGGCCCCAGCGCCACCCAACGCGTCCTTCGCACTATAGTTCGTCAGGTCCCCGCCGACGACCGCCGGCCCAGGCAGCCGCCCCGCCCACCCGCACGGGTGGTACGGCGCATACTCAAAGTTGCGCGCGCGCTCCGCCCGGCGGCGCGCCGCGCCCGCGCGCCCGAGGCCCGCGCCGCCGCCGAGCCCCGCGAGGAGCGCCGTCTCCGCGCCCGCCCCCGGCGCCGCGTTCTCGTCCGTCCCCGCGCCCGCGCCCGCGTTCTCGTCCGCGTCCGCGTCTGCGTCGTCGCCCTCGCCCGGCGGTGTCGCCGGCGCGCCCGCGAACGAATCGCGCTCCTCGTACGCGCCTGTCGCCGCGTCGAACCCGGGTGCGACGGGCGGCAGCGGCGTGCTCGCGCGCGGTGCCGCGGCGGCGTCAGCGAGAACGCGCGCAGCGAGAGCGGCACCCAGCGCGACGGCGACGGCGCTCGCCGCCCTCCGCGCCGGCCTGAGTGCTGATACGGGTTCTGGTGCTGGTGCTGGCGTGCGCCGCCTGGCCCTGCGCCGAGAGCGCGCGGCGCTGCTCGTATGTGTGTGCAGGCGCGCGGACGTCCGCGCCCTGTGCCGCGCCGTTGATAGGGAAACATGTGCAGAGGCGGGTGTCGGGACGGATGTGGACGCAGGCGGCGTGTCCGGCCATGGGAGCGGGAGCAGGTCCCCGTCACGCGCCTCCTATTCGCGCGCGACTCGCCGCACGTCCGGGTTCGTCGCCTCGCGGGCCATCGTGTCCGGGTGCGGGTCTGCGGTTGCGGCTACGTTTAATGGTAAAGCGACAGGCGGGTCGGCGGGCGCGGTCGCGGTCGGTGCAGGCGCGGACGCGGACGATGTCGATGTCGATGCGTGCACTGCAGCGGGCGCGGCTGCGCCGAGGCTATTGACGGGGCGCGCGGCGCAGCGGCGCGTGTGGCGGTTGAGGTTCGAGGCGACACCGAAGCGGCGGCCGCAGATCGTGCAGACGAAGGCTGCGGAGGAAAACGGGTTCGGTAAGGACGCGCAGACAGACAGATAACGAGCGCGCACATGCCTCGTTCGCGCCGAACGCCGTCCTGACCGTACGTCTCGACGAAGTCCACGCCCGGCGGCGCCGCGCGGCGAGTCTCGTCTGAGAGCGCGAGCACGTGCGTCACAACGCCCGTCCCACCCGGGGCCGTCCACGCGAGGGTGAGTGTCGAGGCCCCTCCGTGTCCGCGTCGTAGGCAGCGGAAACGAGCACCTCCTCCTGTGGCACCACAGCGGGATTGAAGAGGTCTGGCGGGAGACGGAAAGAGGCTGGGGCGCCCCAGGCGGCTGCGTCCTTCCTTGTGCTTGCGGTAGTCGAGGACAACGTCCGTACTGTGGGATTGGACGTAGACCTCGACGCCTTCCGCGCGCCTGCAGGATACGATTATGGACCTGGTCCCGGACAGACGGGGTGCTTCTACACGGGCCAGCTGCCGTATCCCCAGTACGCTTCGTCAAGTCCAGCGCTGGGGTCGTCGTTCCCTCCACACATTCCTCGCCGTGAGATTTTCATTTTGACTGTTTCTACTCTTCTGCCGCTAAAGTCGTCCCAGCTCCATGCAGCGCCCGCTGAACCTGCCAGGAAGCATGCCGCCAGGCGATATGGCTTGGCCGGGAGAAACGGATGCTGGCACGCCTGGCTGTCCTGTATTATCGTGGTGCGATATGGTCGCGTGCGCGCTCGTTCCCTCGATTTGGTGTCGGAACGACGTGTCCGTGTTGTAACCCGCTCGGGTATGGGAACGCAGAAGATATGTATTTAGATAGTAAGCGCAGGAGATACATGTCTACTTTTCCGTTGAGCGACGTCGCGGTCACGTGAACCATGTCCTCTCAAGTCCCGAGTCCCGAGAGTTTCGATCTCGGCAATCTCCCGCTCGTCGCAAACAGGCGTGGTGTCGCCCGAAGTCGAGCGAGGCCTGCCATATTTGCGCAGGGGCTGCGACTGCGCCCTGGCTGGGCGCCCGAGGGGCACTCAATGCAGAAGACCCGCAGAAGAGCGCACGATGTCCGATAGGCACTGAACTCAGCGAATCGTGCGCAGCGTGGCCACGCAGCTGCACTATGTATGTGTGTGTGTGTAGCCGGGTCGATACGGCGTCGGAGATGAACGCTCGTCTCTTCGCAGCAGCAGCAGCAGGCTTCAGGGCGCGTGGAGGCGCCGCGGACGGCGCGCATCGGGAGACGCGGCTGGCTCGCTCGCGTGGAGCGGCCCGGAGGGGGACGGGGACGGGCTCGGACGCGGAGTCGCGCGCGTGCGCGCGTGTTGCTTGCTCGCTGCGTGGTCTGGCTGGCTCGCGGCGGGGCCAAAGTGCCGGGCGGCCCCCCTTGGAGTTCGGCGCGTGCGCGCGCGCGCGCGTTTTCATGCTTGGTGCTGCTGCTCCTGGCCGTTTGGCCGCGCGGGGGTTGCCTTTCTCTTCCCTTCCCTTCTCGCCTGCTGCTGCTGCTGCTGCTGCCGTTGCGCCGGTGGAGCCCTCCTCGCGCGCGGGTGCAGAAGTCGAGCTTCGTGCGTGCGTCTTCCTGTTAGTGTGCACGGTGCGGTGCACCACGTCCCCCCACCCGTCCCGCGTCTCGTCTCCCGTCTGCAGCCGCTGGAAAGAAAAGAACCCGGGCCGACGAGAGAGAAAGACAGCCCAGTTCGCGTGCCTTGCCTTGGGGGGATTGCCGGTGGGGGCCCTGGCGCGTGCGCGCGTTGCCGTGCCGGCCTGCCGCTTCTTTTTTCTTTCCTTTCCATGGATAGCGCTCGACGGGCCAGTGAACGCAACTGTGTGGATTCGCGGCCGGGACTGTGTCACTGTGCGCGCAGGGCCGTCCATTCGTCTGGAGTCTGGACGGCGCGCGTTTTGGCGGGACCGGCCGGTCTAAAGCCGTCCAGGTCTAGCCGCTTCCCTCGCAGGGCGACAATGCCTCGTTCCCACCTGCGCCAACTTTGACACGGTCTATCCGCTTGTCCGAGGCCCTAAAGCCTTTTTAGAGGCGGCCGACTGGGCATCAGCCTCTGATTTCCGAGAGTTGTTTGTCCGGACGGACAACGTACGCATGCGTGAAGACGGGTGCAAGCAGACGTAGACTTGTCGACAGCCGCCAATGCAATGCAAGAGGCATATTAGTCTTTAACGTCTGCACAGGTCTGGAGCCCGTCATCAGTATTAGTATTAGTATGTATTACGGGGGAGCTGTCCGCCGGAGACAGACAGACAGACAGACAGACAGCCCCCTTTGCTTGCGGGCCACGCGGCTTCTGTCGTCGTCGTCGTCGTCGTCGTCGAGCACATGCCTCGCGGGGCGCGCTTTGAAAAGCAAGCAAAGCAAGCAAGCACGCACGGGCTTGACAGCATGCCCAAGGATGCAGATGCAGAAGATGGCAGAAGCAGAAGATGGCAGAAGCAGAAGATGGCAGAAGCCGAAGCCGCTGCGGCGTCTACGTAATAGCGCGGGTGGGGTGGCAACAAACAAGCGAACGCGAACGCGCGAACTCTCTTCTTGAGTCTCTGACTGACGCAACGCTTCGCTTCCATGCTGGATGTTGGTTGTGCGGCGTCGATCTGATCCTGCGTCAAAAAAACTGTCTGTCTCGACGTCCCGCGCGCGCGCGCGCGCGCGATTGGGATCGCAATCTAGAGAAAATAAGATGTCTGACGGGCCCAGGGACGCAAGTGTACATATGCAAGTCCGTATGCCCCAGTTGACTTGCGTCGACTTGCAGCGTTTGGCTCTTCTTCTTGTCCGCCGCCACCCCCCGAGGCGGTGAAACGGAAACCGATACGGCTTTGGAGCTAGTCGCGCTTCTCTCTTCATCTCGGGCTGGGAGCGCAAAGAGCAGCAAGGTACCCGGGCGCGCGCGCGCAGAAATGCAAATTAACAAGTCCATTGCGGAGATAGAGTTTGCGAGCGCCTGCGTACTGCCGCAGCAGCAGCAGCTGTCCTTCTCTTCCTTACCAATAATACACAATACGCCCCTTCTTCGAAGCGCGTCTTCTTCGATCTCATCCATCGCAGGCGAGTGATACCGTGCTGTCTCGTAAGTGCCTGCTATTTGCGCGCGCGTGCGTGCGTGTGTGCGTGTTCGTTCGTTCACGCGCACAATCAGAGACAGGTTGCTATTACAGTATTACAGTATTACAGATACAGAACGCGGGGCGACGCGGGCGGGGCGACGCGGGCGAGGCCGTGGCACGTAACGTACGTACTTATAACCTTGCACGCCGCGCGCGGTCTGGGCTCCGTCCCTGCTTTCGTTCTTGCAGGTAGTGAGGCCTGCTGCCTGCCAGTGCCAGTGTGCCAGTGTGCCAGTGTGTGCCACCCACTCGTCGCCGGTGTTGCATGCCCACGCCGCGACGCTCGCCGACCAGATCCTCATCCTCATCTGTCGTCTCCGCCGTCTCTGCCGTCTCCGTCTCCGCTGCTTCCGCATCCGCATCCGCGGCTGCTTCCCACCGCGAGCCGCACTCGCCCTCGCCGCCATCGACCCACGCACCTGGCGCGCTGCTGCCGCGCATGGCGACGCACACGGCCACGGCCACGGCCACTATAGCGCCCGCGGCGGCTGCCGGGCTGCCCGATCTCGACAGCAGCAGCAGCAGCAGCATAGGCACGGGCGCGAGCGCGCATAACTATCCGGGTTCGGGTTTGTATGGGAATGCGGATGCGGGTGCGGGTGCGGGTGCGGATGCGTTCGCGAACGCGCACGCGCGCGGATTCGGCGGATCATTCGCGAGTGCGAACTCTGCGCTTTTTTTGGCGCGCGGCGACGCGGCGTCCTCCGCCTCCGCGTCCGCGTCCTCCGCCTCCCGCGCGGACGACTGGAGGATCCTCGCATTGACCGGCTCGGGCGAAGGTGCGGGCGCGGGCGTGGAATTCAACTCCAACTCTAACTCTGGCTCTGGCTCTGGACCCGGCTCGGCACGCGGCTCGGCAGCGGGATCGTCGTCATCCCCCGATGGCGCGGCCCAAATATACACCGCCGCCGCCGCCGCGGGCGAGGCGCGTGCCCAGCAGCAGGCGTCTGCATCTGCACCCGTGCCCGCGGGCCAGGGCCAGCACCACATTGGCGCCCAGGCCCGCCAGCTAGCACTATCTCCGCGATCGCTGAGGCGATCGCCGGCTGCGCCCACCGCTTCGGCGCTGCACCTCTCGCTCCTCCCTGCCGCTGCCGCCCCTCAGCCCGTGTCTGTGTACGTAGCTGCTCTTACCATCCGCGGGGCCGCTGCTGATGCCAGCGCTCTTGTCGCCAGCGCGCCGTCTTCGGACACGAAGGACGCCACCGCCACCGCCGCCGCCGCCGCCGCCGCGTCAGAGACAGAGACGCAGGCGCTCTATTCGGCCCGCACCGCGCTGTTCGCCGGCTTCCCGCCGCTGCCCAACTTGGTGGACGTAGGGCTGTACGACGACGACGACAACGGCGGCGGCGGCGGCGGGAGCGGCAGCCGCCCGTTCCCCGCCCCGCACCAGCTGCGCGAGTGGGCGTACCCCGCTGCACCGCCGCCGCAGCAGCCATTCGGCGGCCTGGACCTCGCGCCCGCCGCTTCTGGGCCCGCGCGCCTGCACGCGCACGCGCTCTCGCCGGCGCTGCGCGGGCTGGACGTGGCAGCGTGGGGCACCCGCGGCGGCGGCGGCGGCGGAGGCGCGTACGGCCCACTGAGCCCGCCTCCTTATCCGAACGCCGCGGCGCTGGCCACGCGCGGGCGGTCGCGCTCCGCGAGCGTGCGGATCGGCGGCGGCGGCGGCGGCGGGTCGCCGCCTTCTGGGGACTGTGCTCCTCCAGCCCAGGCAGCAGGCGCGGCGCTGGCGCCGATCTCGCCCCGCGCCGCGTCGTCTGCGAATGCGCGGCCGGCTGCATCGGGCATGGGCGTGCCTGGCCCTGCACCACCGCGCTCGCGATCGCCCGCGCGCGCGAGGGGTGGCGTCGGAGTCGGAGTCGGAGTCGGAGTCGGAAGCGGAGTCGGAGTCGGAAGCCCCCGAAGCAGCGCGGCCGGCGCCTCTTCTGCCTTTTCTGCGGCTCCCGCGCACGCCCCGCCTTCTGGCGCGCGCGCGTCTTCTTCTTCTTCTTCTGCGGGCCACGCACGTGCGCACTCGTTCCCGCACTTGCACTCGCACGCGGATTCGCACTCGCACTCGCATTCGCATTCGATTTCGCATACGCATACGCATTTGGATTTGGATTTGGATTTGGCGCAGATCCAGGATCGGGCGAGTCGCGAGCGCCAGAATGTGGCTCCCCCTGCCCCTGCCCCTGCCCAAGATGCGCGCCGTGCGCGGGGGCGATCGGAGTCGCAAGGGGCATCAGCGTCGGCGTCGGAATACGGACGCGGACGCGCTGGGAGTACAAATAGCGACGCGTTTGGTGCTGGGCTGGGTGTGCCGGGATCGTCGTATCCCGCGCAGGCGGCCGCCCCATCTCCAGCTTCAGCTTCGGCTTCGTTCGCGTACGCCGCGGCGTCGACCTCCATCGGTGCTGCATCTACATCCGCATCTGCATCCGCATCCACATCTGCATCTGCAGCCGCATCTGCAGCTGCAGCCGCATCGGGCGCGCAGAGCCAGGGCCAGGGACAGACGCGGAAGAAGAACCACGCGTGCTGGATGTGCCACAAGAGCTTCGACCGGCCGAGTACGCTACGCAAGGTGCGTCCGTTGCCCGCTCTTTCTTTCTTTTATCGCACGCTTTTCTTCGCTCGCCGCCTCTTCCCCGATCCAATACCCCACACATCCCCCACCCCCACCTTCTGTTTTCTGTCTTCTCGTCTTCTCGCATTCTCGCATTCTCCTAAAATTATACTGCCCCCCTTATCTCTGCCACGCCGCTGCCCGGGGGTTGCCGCGCATTAATTGCGTTCTGCGCCGCCGTGCACCCGCGCGCTGACGCAGCGCGCTGCGTCATGGCTTCGCGTGGCGCGCCCGATTTGACTCGAGTGTTTCCTGCGAACTGACGCCCGCTATCTTCCCCTTCCTTTTTCTTTTTTTAATTGCCCCGGCATGCCCGCGCACCCCCGCGCTGCGTACATTATCCGCGACGACCGTGTCTGATCGCAACCACGCTCCGCACACCCCGCATCGCACGCGCGCCCCACCATCGCACCCGCACGCCGGCTCCTCCAGCATCTCCTCGTGCACACGGGCGAGAAAGGTCAGTCAGTCTCTGCGTTCTCTCTTTTTCGTTTTCACGGATCCGCCATTACTTCTTGCCGTTCCTCGCATTTTGTTGGAGTCGGTTTTCTTTCTTCTTCTTTTTCCTTTTTTTGGCCCTTTACTCTCTCCCAATCACCGCCGCTCATAAGCTCCCCCCGTCCGCGTGATCCTGAAACACGCCTCCGCGTGCGCGGGGCCTCTGTGGCTTGGCTTGGAGACGGGACGCACCTTATCCGCGTTTTATATATATATATCATTTGCGTGATATAACGCGGATTCGCATAGCCCGGAATACATCCATCCCAGCTCTCTTCTCGCCGATGCTCTATATGCGCCATGCGCCGCCATTCGCCTAGCGGCGCAGCGCAATAATATAAATTGGCGACGCCGCTCTGCGCTGGCTGATATTTCCTTCCTTCCTTCCGCTTGCTTGCTTGCTATTTTCTCCATCGCTCGCTCGCTCCGCTGTGTCTGTCTTGTCTTGTCTCTTGTCTTGTCTGTCTGCCTGCGCGACGTGCTTACGGAACCCGTTCGCCCCCGCAGCCTTCGTCTGCACGATCTGCGGCCGCCGCTTCGGCGTCGCTTCGAACCTCAACCGCCACACGCGCCGCTGCGCCGCGCGCCCCGTCAACAGCCTCGGTGCCGCCGCACCCGCCCCGCCCGCGCACGCATCGACCGCACCTGCACCGACCGCGCCCCCCACCGACCCGCCTGCCGCTTTATCCCTAAACGTAACCGCAACCGCAACCGCAACCGCAACAGCGGACCCGCACCTGCACCCGGACACGATGGCCCGCGAGGCGACAAACCCGGACGTGCGGCGCGCCGCGCGCGAGCAGGAGGCGCGCGACGGGGACCCGCTCCCGCTCCCGCTCCCGCTCCCGTTCCCGCGCACGCCGCCTGCTTCTACTTCCGTCTCGACACCCGCCTCTGCACATATCTCCCCATCGACGACGCGGGCGCGCCCGCCGCGGGGCCGCCGCCGCACGCGCGCGCGCTCGCCGGCGGCGGCCGGCACGGTTCACGGCACCGACGCCCGGGCTTCTGTACGCGCGTACGAGCAGCGCCGCCCGCTCTCGGCGCAGGGCCAGGGCCAGGCGGCGCACGCCAGCACCAGCACCAGCACCCACACCAACACTCCAGCCGGCGCCGCGGCAGCCACGGAGGGCGGCGAGCGCCCGAAGCGGCGGCGGCGCGCGCCGTCGCCGTCGCGCTGGGTGCCGCTGTCGCTGCGCGCGTTCTCGCTGACGCCCCCGCGGCACCGCGCGAGCACGCCGCTGCCGCCCGTCGCGCCCGGGTTCGACGCGGCGACGGGCGCGTACGAGGAGCGCGACTCGTTCGCGGGCGCGCCGGCGACGCCGCCGGGCGAGGGCGCGGACGACGCAGATGACGACGAAAACGCGGGACCGGACGAGAACGCGGCGCCCGGCGTGGGCGCGGGCGCGGAGACGGCGCTCCTTGCGGGGCTCGGCGGCGGCGCGGGCCTCGGGCGCGCGGGCGCGGCGCGCCGCCGGGCGGAGCGCGCGCGCAACTTTGAGTATGCGCCGTACCACCCGTGCGGGTGGGCGGGGCGGCTGCCCGGGCCGGCGGTCGTTGGCGGGGACCTGACGAACTATGGTGCGAGGGACGCGTCGGGTGGCGGGGCAGGGGCGGGCGGGGGCGGGGGCGGGGGCGCGGAGGGGGGAGGGGGGAGTTATGGGTTTTATCGGTATGGAGGCGGGGGTGGAGGTGGAGGTGGGGGTGCTGGGCCGGGTGCGGGACCGGGGGCGAGTTATATGTATGAGTTTTCGCTGGCGGCGAGTGGGTAAAAGGGCGGGTGTGTCGGGTGTAAAGTGTCTGTTTTTGCTTTCTCTGTTTCTCTGTTTCTCTCTCTCTGTTTCTCTTTCGTTTTCTTTTCGCCTTTTTTTTTTCTGTGCTAGTGTGTGGTTTATCGCTCCTTGTTATTTTTGTCGTCGCTTTTCCTTGCTCCTGTTGTTCTGCTCCCCTTTTTTTATTTGTCACTTGTTCCGCTGTCGCTATATCGATTATGTATGTATGTTATGTACTGCCTAAACACCAACTGCGTGACGGCGTGCTCTGCTCTGCTCTGCGCTGCTCTTCTGCTGCCACCTTTCGTCTGTCTGCATTAAAAATAAAATAAATAAATAAATAAAAACCCTGTGATCTTCGCTCTAGGCTGGAAGCTGCCAGTGGACCTCCGAATGCGGCGACGAAGCCGCCCGTTTGGGACGGCCGGCGATCCCTCATTTCGTTTTTTTTTTCTTTCCCTGCTTCCGTTTTGTTGCTTACAGCTTTCGAGATCTTTTACTTTCTTTCGTGTTCTGGCTGCGACACAAGCGGCAGTCTGCGGTGCGCAGGGGCCGGCGCATCTAGCTCGCCTGCTCGCCGTTGGCGCCCCGCCCCGAGACGCCGCCCGGAGCTGCCCGGCACTCGAACAGTGCAGTTGTTCGAACGCGACACCAGCGCTGACTGCACTCTGCACGGACGGTGACGGCAGATTCGGCGGCGCGCATCGGGCTGGTGGCGTCAATCTGGGCGGGGGGGGGGGGGGGGGGGGGGGCGGGGCAGCGCTCTGGGCCTGCTTGTACATACATGCATATACAATGTGCATATGCGTCTCTGCGCAAAGACGGGCGTGCATAATGCCATGATGCTGACCACAATTGCGCATACATGTACTACATTGCGGCGAAATGCTATCCAGCCTGGCAACGCACATGCATGTTTGTGCTGCCAGTGGTGCATAATGCCTGCTCTTTGCATGCAATCGTCGGTGGCATAGCAGCCAACGCCAAGGATACGTGCCCCAGCAAACTCGCCTGCTGCAACGGTTGCCATCCATGGTGCATTTGTGCTCTGCCAAGGAGCAACAGAGCCTGCCCCGGTGCAAATGTGGTTCAGTGCAATGTTGTGGGGCAGCACTATATAAACCAGCTCAGTGTGCTGCTTTCAGAGCATCATCAGAACATAGACCTACTTGCAACTCAATAACAACAAAGGCCCACAACAATCTCAGAAAGGCGAGTGTTTGTTATTGGTGCTGAAGTCTGTCTGGGTGCTTACAACCTTGGAAACAATGTGCAGAATGACATCTCAAGAATGGCTCAGCCCAGGATCTCTGTTCCTCATCTTTGGCGCCAAGCCATCAGAAGAAACCAAGAGGACAATATGGTTAGCAGAAACCACTGATGATGGCAAGTGCCAACTCCTCGAGTGCATTCGCACACACAACAGCATAAAGTATGGCACAGTTCTCGTGAAAGACGCGGCTGTGAGCAGCCTGCACACAGACCAGTCGGTCCAGCTGCACCGCGCCATCAGGCTCATGAAAGAGAAACAGGAGTTTGAGGCGGCAGCGTACCTTGTGATGATGTGTGCCTGCTACCCCCCGGGCCCGGGCGTTACACATACCAACTGGATTGCGGAGCCACTACAAATTCCACCTGCCAAATGGGAACGTGGTGACCCGAAGGAGCAGGAGCTGGCAAAGCAAATCGTGTGCGCAGTGCTTGAGCACGGGAACGCGCCACACACCACTGGGCCGCGCATCTCCACACTGGAGCAGGTTACGGGCAAGATTGGAAGAGAAAACCAGGAGTGGCTCTATGCCAATAGATAAGAACTTCCACTAGGTCGGTAGGCAGAAAATCCGTATATGATAATGTGTGGTCAATTGACAATATAAAATATGGATATGCATCATGTGAGGTCGGTTGCCATCGTGGCTGTGACACTTTAGAACCTAGTCCTCTGTTTTAGGGTTTTCGTATCACATAACCTCTGAATAAGCACAGACTGATCCTTCCACCGACCTTTATGCAGTATGTGAGATTCGACTGTAGGGCAGAAAGGATGCACGGCAGGTGCACTCTGCGCCGTTAGGATGTTCGCGCTCGTGCGGCACATATCCACACGAAGTGGACACCGTAGCCAAGTGTCATGGCCCGCAACTCAACATTCATGTCGATTGATATGACAGCATGAGCTTGGGCTTGCGGGGACGGGGGTTTCAAAAGCGTGAGGTGGTTTGCCAAGTGCTTGTCGTAAAAGCCGGGATCGCGATTGAGAATGGATTGGGAAGTATGTGGCTTGTCCAGTGCGAAAGAAAAAAACGAGTGTATTCCTGTTGAAGAGTTCCCTGTGCTAGGTGCGCGTCCGTTCGTCGACATCAATAAGAAAAGATAGAGTGTCAGGAGTATCCATAGCACAGATGGTAAGAGGAGAAAAAACAATCACGCATAGAAACTTAATTGAACCGTCAACGGTACATATCTGCATCGGGAAAAAGTCCAGAAAGCGTCGCTCAAGCAATTCAATCGTCAGACAAATACAGCGGAAGGGTAGACACGCATCTCCTGCGCTTACTATCTATATACATACCTTCTACATTTCCATACCCGCTGTTACAACACGGACACGGCGTTCAGACGACGAAACGATCACCCACGCACCAGCTCCATTGTCAGCGTCTGCAATTATAGGCGGCATGGCTTGGCCGGGAGAAACGGACGCTGGCGCGCCAGGTTGTCCTGTATCATAGCAGGTCGACTTATTTAGCGGCCGAAGAGTAGAGACAAACAATTAGAAAGAAAAACGTACGGCGTGGAGGGAACGGCGACACCCGAGCTGGACTTGACGAAGCGTACTGAGAATACGGCGGCTCGCCCGTATAGAAGCCCCCCCGGCTGTCCGGGACCAGGCCCATAATCGTATCCCGCAGGCGCGCGGAAGGCATACTGCTGTGTGACGCCGGGCTCCCACACACACATACGAGCAGTGCCGCCCGCTCTCGGCGCAGGGCCAGGCGGCGCACGCCAGCAGCACCAGTCTTGAACCTCCGGTATGTGGAAGACCACCGCACCTCCGGAAACTGCAGCAACAGCATAGACCAAATCAAGAGCAAACTCCCAGCAGCTGCCCTCCGAATTCAGGGGATAATGAGGAGGAACGCACGCTAAACATGGACACGACCCAGCATACCCGCCGTATATTATGGGCTCTCGTGCGATGGACGCCGCGACGCCAACGCCAACGCGTTGCCCATCGCCCGTCGTACCAGGGAGAAGCGACCGCCCTCCTTTCCTCCTTCTCCTACTGATCCGCTGCTCGGCCCGCTCGTCAGCCTCACACGCGGTGCAGTGCCCCCCTCTGCCCGGGCGTCCGGGCCTTGCGCATCGCCACGCATGTGCGCGCTCCTGTCTCTGCAGGGTCGTGCTCCCCGGGGTCAGAATGGGACGAATGAAAATAGAACCGCAGGCGCGCCATTACAGCCATACGCGCGCAGAGTCCGCGGACGGCGCCCTCGCGGCGCGGGAGATATCGTATCGTTTCACGCGCGAAACATGGACTGTATGTATAGCGCGGATAAGTTTGACGTGTCCGCGTTTCCTTTCTGCGTCTCCTCGCGCGGAAGATCTTTAGCACGCGAAAGTCACAAGACGCGGTCGCATGGACGTCGGCACGCTGGAGAACGAAACAACGAGCACGAGATGAGACAGCGCTGACGGTTGACGGTGACGGTGACTTGAAGGTGAAAGCCGTGTCGAGCCAATGCAGTCTGCGCGCACGAAGGCCTGGCGCCTCTTATCTGTATTGCTCGCCGCACTCGTCGTTTTTGTCTAGGTCGACGGGCTCGCTGATCTCGAGCGCTCCTCTCTCTGCGGGCTCGCGTGCCACAGGGCCAGAATGACAATATAAAAAAGGGATAATCCGAAGTACGCCGTTGCCACCATGCGCGTGCAACTCCGTGGACAGCGCCTGCCAGAATCATTGAAGGGCACGGCTAAGGAGATATCGTTTCGCGCGCAATTTTGAGCTTGTAGTGCGGGGATATTGGAGGCACTGCGTGCGTCAGATCTTCAGCATGGGAACGCATTCGCGAAAGGCTTGTATTCTGTCGTCGGGGAATGATATCGGCTGCTTGGCAGGTGAGTACGTGTCGTCGATGTGCCGAAGAACGGGACAAGGAGTGCGAGATCAAGAAGGGCATGCTCGAAGGCGCGGACGCGGAGAGGCAAGCGCATCCTCGCTGCGGTGAAGGAGAATGTGGAGCTCGTGTGAGGCGGACTTGTTCTCTTCCTACGATGTGGTCCTATATTTTTTTTCTGCAGGTTGAATGACCGAATAACCCGGAGGAGGGCACGATGTCGCATGCGATTTTCATCCGCGTGTTGTGGGAGTATCTTGTGGAGGAGAAACTTCGTCATGAGCTCTTTGAGGCGCAAGCTACCTTATATTTATAACCAAGCGTTTGTTTTCTGTTTCTGACATGGATAGCGGATCAGGTATGTCGAGGAAAAAGAGACCCATCGTCTTTAATGTGAGAATTCTAGGATCAAAAACAAGTCGCAAAGGTACTCAAGCTACATGTAAAACGAACGTGCAAGGACGACGAGGCGCAAGCTCGTCCTGTTCACCACCCTGGACGCGATATCGAGTGCGTTTTTCTACCCTATCTCATTCAACCTGTTGTCTGACCCGTCCGTTCCAGCAACACAAAGCTCACGGAAAAGGCACGTAGTCCATGTCGCGCGTAGGCGAGCTGTACGCGTACCCGCAGGGCTGGCGCGCGCGCGGCTCTACGCGCTCGTTCCGCGTGCGCCGCGCCACTTCACGCCCGCGCAGAGCGCGTGGCTCGCCGAGACGGCCGCCGCGTGCGCGCGCGCATAAGCAAAAAGGGACGCGGACGAGCTCCACGCCGCTCGTCGCGCTCGTAGAGGAGACGCCGGGCACGCGGAGGCGCTCCGGCGCGAACTCCGGCAGTAGATGTACATGCACACACCGTATTCGACCCGATGCCATGGTGGCGCCGCGACTGGAGAACGGGAACGAGCTCAGCCCATGCGCAGTAGTGGCTCACTGCCGTTCCAGCGCTGACCGCACCAACATTGGCGGCAGTCACAGTGGCGCACATCGGGCTGATGGTGTCAATCTGGGGCACTGTGCATATGCTTCCACACAAAATGGGTGTGTGCATAACACTGACCACGCTTGCGCATCATCACAAGATGCTATCCAGGCTGGCAATGCGGATGCACATCTTTGCTGTCACCGGTGCATTTTTCCTGCTCTTTGCGTTGCGGCGCATGCAATCGTCAGTGGCATGGCAGCCAGTGTCAAGGATACATGCTCCAGCAAACTCGCCCGCTGCAATGATTGCCACCCATGGTGCATGTTCCCTGCCAAGGAGCAACAAAGCCTGCCCCTGTGCAAAGGCGGTTCTTTGCAATGTTGTGGTGCAGCACTATATAAACCCATCCAGTCAGCTGCTTTCAGAGCATCCTCAGAACACAGACTTACTTACAGAACAACAACAGCAAAGACACACAAAAACAAAACAAAAAACCGAGACAAATGGGAGTTTCTCTATCTATACTCAAGACTGTTTGGGAAAAACCGGAATGGCTCGCCCCAAAGTCTGTCTTTCTCGTCTTCGGCGCCAAGATATCAGGGGATATCCACAGCAACAGGACAATATGGTTAGGGCAGACCGATGCTACCAGCAGGTGCCATTTCTTCGAGTGTGACCGAGGGAAAAACTTCTTTCAATATGTCGGGTTTTCCGGGAGAGACGCGGCCGTGGACAAGCTGTGCACCCTCGAACTTTTCCAGATGCACCGTGCCATCAGGCTCAACAAGGCCACACCCGCAGAAGACGGGCCGGACGCACGCGCGCAGAGTGCACGCACTGAAGATGGGAACGATGCAGCCTTGGATAGATGGGACATGCTGAACAACATGTTCAAAGGCAAGCAGCTCTCCTGCGACATCGACCGCACCGCGTCCATCGCGTGGCTCGCGGCATTGCTCCGCGAGCCACTGATCGCCTGCGACCTGGACCTGGGCCTGGATCTGGACCTGGAGGACCCCCAGGAGGCAGAGTCGGTCGCACGCGCAATTTATGACCACGGGAACGCGCCAGAGACCAAGCAGCACGTCTTCACGCTGTCGGAGGTGGTGAGGGCCAGCCGCGGGGAGGAAGTCGGGCGTAGCGCCGCGTGACCGGTCTGCTTTTATTTTATTTTATTTTAATTGATAGACTGTGCGCCCACCTGTTTGCAGTAGTTGAGCCAAACTACAGCTGATTGCAAAACATAAAGGCGATTTGCGAGGCTCGAGCCGACGTTGACTGAATGCATTTGAAGGGTATGCATGGCACGCAGCGATCACCTCGCGTCAGGCTGATCCGGCACGTGGTGTGTCTTTTCTTTCTCGTGCTCGGCATCGAGACCTCGATCAACAATTCATCTCTTGAAGCTCAATACCTCTGTGTGTGCTCTCTCAAGTCCTCGTCTCGTCTTCAAGCTTTCGGCTATTTGCGCCTTCAACAATTATGTTTCCTCGTTTTGTGTCCGACACTCTCAGACTCGAGTCTTCGGCCGAACAGGTACAATGTACAGTAAAATCATGCCACTTTTCGAGATGTTCAGCGAGAAGAGGTGCCAGTGTGTTGACATGCGGAAATCGGCTTTGAACATTTACTCGATCTACTTGAGAAGTACAGCGGGAGTAATTGCTGCCATTTTCTGACTTTGGTGAGCTTCATCCAAAATCGAGACAGGTAACTGTGGGTTCCAAAGGAGAATTTCTTCGGGCGGCGCTGACTGATGTATTAGACAGGTGGGTGGCGGCGGCGCCCGACGCGGGGCAATCAGCGCGCGACACCTCCTGCCTAAAGAAGTTAGGAAGGGCGCAGATGACGCCGATCCCGGCCTCGTCTTGGGCTCGATCGGCCCCCTTTTAGGAAATCGGTGCAGCGCATCTCTCCACATATTGCGTCGGGACTAGCCTCATCTAACTTCTGTGTTTTCTCTGACAGCTCGATGGGCTGAAAGTGGCTTGGAGCGTCGCCCGAGGAGGCCGCCCATCGGTTTTGTCTCCTTTGTCACCCCTCGCCCGGGCACGCCGGCCATTGGAGTGCCATATTCTCCTATAAATCTCCTTCAATTCTGCAACTTTTTTCTATTTTCCCCAGTGTTCTGACACTTTTCGTTCCCGCCCCTCCACCCCGTACATTCCCCGCCTCCGCCTCCATAATGAAGTCCTCCGCCCTCGTCGCTCCCTTTGTTCTCCTCGGCATTAGCTCCGTTAGCGGCATGCCCCTTGGGAAGCGTGCCGACACCCCGACGCAGACGCAGATCCTGCAGTACGCGCTCACGCTCGAGCACCTCGAGAACGCCTTCTACACCGGCGCCCTCGCCAAGTTCGACGCCGGCGCGTTCGCGAGCGCCGGCTTCGCGCCTTGGGTGCGCGGGCGCTTCGCGCAGATCGGCCAGCACGAGGCCGCGCACGTCGCCTTCCTCACAAGCGCGCTCGGGGACGACGCCGTCGCAGCCTGCACATACAATTTGTGCGCCCTCGATTCCCTTTCCTAATAGCCTAATCTCGAACCGTCGCTGACAGCACCGCAGCTCGTACACCGACCCGCCGTCGTTCGCCGCGCTGTCGCAGGTCCTCGAGGGCGTCGGCACCTCCGCGTACCTCGGCGCCGCGCAATTCCTCCCCTCGCCGGCCGTCCTCACCGCCGCCGGCGCCATCCTCACCACCGAGGCGCGCCACGACGCGTGGGTCGCGTCCGCCGTGCTCGGGGGCACGCCCTGGTCGGGCGCGCTCGACACCCCGCTCGACCAGAACCAGGTGTACACGCTCGCCGCGTCCTTCATCACGGCCTGCCCGTCCTCGAACCCCGCGCTGCCCTTCACGGCGTTCCCCGCGCTCACCGTCGCGGCGGACGCCGCGCCCGGCAAGTCTGCCCAGGTCGCGTTTGAGGACAGCGGGAGCGGCGATCGCTACCTCGCGTTTTTGTCGGGCCTCAGCACGACGTTCGCCAAGATCGACGGGAACAAGCAGGTGACGATCCCGGCGGGCCTGCAGGGCACCGTGTACGCTGTTGTGACCAGCAGCGGCTCGAACGCGACGGACGCGTCGACGCTCGCCGGGCCTGCCATCTTGTCTTTCCCCTTCCCCGCCAGTGCCTCGAACCCTTAGTGTAGCCGAGTTTTTATTCGTTTTTTATTATTTGTGTTTGCGTCGGACTCGTTAGTCTTACCGCTATGCTCTCCTCTAGTTACTTTGTCTCTCGTATAACGTCTGCAGATACTTTCGAAAAAATTCAGTCAGAAAAATTGCGCTCGGCGAATGTCTTTAGAGGTGGATCTAATAAGTTACGCGGATCAAGCGAAAAAGGAAGGCGCGCCTACATATTGTACATAACCAAGCTCTGACTCGGACTGGTTATCATATCATGAGGTACAAGCTCATTGTGCTCTAATACAAACGACCTGCCTCTCACCCGCCCCTCCCGAGGAAGAGGCAAACGCACCTGGTCTACCGCACTCTCTCGAGCCGACTCTTTTCACAACTCTCTGCGGCGTCAGATGGCGTTCTCGCTTGAAGTCAGCAAGTGTGTCCATGCTACTCTCCCACCGATGAAGGACTCCTCGAGGCAATCGCTTTCGCGGCGGTAAACGAGATCTTTGTCCTCTACCTACGCTGGACGACAATACGGGATCAGGAAAAGGCGCCGCCATCAGCAGGGACATTTTCATTGCTCTGCTCTTAGGCTGTCTCGGGCGGCCACTCGTGGGCTGTGTGTCAAGGTGACGTGCATGTGTACCGCAACGCCGTATAAAATACATGCCGTACCCTATCTTGTCTCTAAAACCCGCAATACGACACGCGTTTTGTGCGGCCGTATCCGTACACGGTACGCTGCGGAGCCCTACCCCGCCGCTTCAACGCTACTGGAGGTCATTTATCATTTTGTTTTCGTTTTTTTTAAAATATATATCACAAGTCGGCTGCGCAGGCTGGTGGTGCGGCATCACTCTGCTATGACGAGACTACATCCTCTCCTCCTCTCCCAGGCAATAAGTCGATTTTGCTTAGGGTGACTCACCGTTAGCGGGTGAGTATAAATGCCATTCGAATGAGAGGAGGTACTCTTTTCGAAATAGACGCTGTCTTAAGGAGTCAAAAATGTGGCTGACCGGGGCCCCGGCCGTAGTTTCTGGGAACTCAAGGGCAGACAGAGGCTGGCAGAGGCTGGCAGAGGCGGACAGCAGTTGGAGAGGCTGGCATACCGCCAGCCACCGAGTTGCGAATTGATATAAATTTCCGTCAACTCTGCGTTTTCATTCCCCAGTGTTCCACATTTCCTTAGCGTTCACATTCCTACTCCCCACTCTCCCTCAAACCCTCCTTTCCATCATGAAGTCCTTCACCCTAGTCGCTCCTTTCATCCTCCTCTGCATCACCTCCGCCCGCGGCACGCCCCTCGGGAAGCGTGCCGATGTCCCGACGCAGACGCAGATCCTGCAGTACGCACTCACGCTCGAGCACCTCGAAAGTGCCTTCTACTCCGAGTACCTCGCCAAGTTCGACGAAACCGCGTTCGAGAACGCCGGCTTCAAGCCCTGGGTGCGCGGCCGCTTTGAGCAGATCTCCCAGCACGAGGCCGCGCACGTCGACCTCCTCAAAAGCGCGCTCGGAAACGACGCCGTCGCAGCCTGCACGTACAGCTTGTAAGCCGTCGACCATCGATTCCTTATCCTGCATTCCGCCGTACTGACAACGCCGCAGCCCGGCCACGGACCCGAAGTCGTTCGTCGCGCTGTCGCAAGTCCTCGAGGGCGTCGGCACCTCCGCGTACCTCGGCGGCGCGCAGTACCTCAGCGCCGCGCAGTCCCTCCCCTCCCCGTCCGTCCTGACCACTGCCGGCTCCATCCTCGCCACCGAGGCCCGCCACGCCGCGTGGGTCGCAGCCTCCGCGAACGGGGGCACGCCCTGGTCGGGACCTTTCGAGACCCCACTCGACCAGAACCAGGTGTACACGCTCGCCGCGTCCTTCATCACATCTTGCCCGTCCTCGAACCCCGCGCTGCCCTTCACGGCGTTCCCCGCGCTCACCGTCGCGGCGGACGCCGCGCCCGGCAAGTCTGCCCAGGTCGCGTTTGAGGACAGCGGGAGCGGCGATCGCTACCTCGCCTTTATGTCGGGCCTCAGCACGACGTTCGCCAAGATCGACGGGAACAAGCAGGTGACGATTCCAGAGGGCCTGCAGGGCACCGTATATGCTGTTGTGACCAGCAGCGGCTCGAACGCGACGGACGCGTCGACGCTCGCCGGGCCTGCCATCTTGTCCTTCCCCTTCCCCGCCAGTGCCTCGAACCCTTAGTGTACCGAGTTTTTATTCGTTTTTTATTATTTGCGTTATGCATCGGACTCGTTAGTCTTACCGCTTATGCTCTCCTCTAGTTACTTTGTCTCTCGTATAACGCCTGCAGATACTTTCGAAAAAATTCCTCAGAAAAATTGCGCTCGGCGAATGTCTTTAGAGGTGGATCTAATAAGTTACGCGGATCAAGCGAAAAAGGCCCTGCCTACATATTGTACATAACCAAGCTCTGACTCGGACTGGTTATCATATCATGAAGTACAAGCTCATTGTGCTCTAATACAAACGACCTGCCTCTCACCCGCCCCTCCCGAGGAAGAGGCAGACGCACCTGGTCTACCGCACTCTCTCGAGCCGACTCTTTTCACAACTCTCTGCGGCGTCAGATGGCGTTCTCGCCTGAAGTCAGCAAGTGTGTCCATGCTGCTCTCCACCGATGAAGGACTCCTCGAGACAATCGCTTTCGCGGCGGTAAACGAGATCTTTGTCCTCTACCTACGCTGGACGACAGCACGGGGATCAGGAAAAGGCGCCGCCATCAGCAGGGACATTTTCATTGCTCTGCTCTTAGGCTGTCTCGGGCGGCCACTCGTGGGCTGTGTGTCAAGGTGACGTGCATGTGTACCGCAACGCCGTATAAAATACATGCCGTACCCTATCTTGTCTCTAAAACCCGCAATACGACACGGTTTGTGCGGCCGTATCCGTATACGGTACGCTGCGGAGCCCTACGCCGCCGCTTCAACGCTACTGGAGGTCATTTATCATTTTGTTTTCGTTTTTTTTTAAATATATATCACAAGTCGGCTGCGCAGGCTGGTGGTGCGGCATCACTCTGCTACGACGAGACTACATCCTCGCCCAGGCAATAAGTCGGTTTTGCTTAGGGTGACTCACCGTTAGCGGGTGAGTATAAATGCCATTCGAATGAGAGGAGGTACTCTTTTCGAAATAGACGCTGTCTTAAGGAGTCAAAAATGTGGCTGACCGGGGCCCCGGCCGTAGTTTCTGGGAAACTCAAGGGCAGACAGAGGCTGGCAGAGGCTGGCAGAGGCGGACAGCAGTTGGAGAGGCTGGCATTCCGCCAGCCACCGAGTTGCGAATTGATATAAATTTCCGTCAACTCTGCGTTTCCATTCCCCAGTGTTCCACATTTCCTTAGCGTTCACATTCCTACTCCCCACTCTCCCTCAAACCCTCCTTTCCATCATGAAGTCCTTCACCCTAGTCGCTCCTTTCATCCTCCTTTGCATCACCTCCGCCCGCGGCACGCCCCTCGGGAAGCGTGCCGATGTCCCGACGCAGACGCAGATCCTGCAGTACGCGCTCACGCTCGAGCACCTCGAAAGTGCCTTCTACTCCGAGCACCTCGCCAAGTTCGACGCAGGCGCGTTCGAGAACGCCGGCTTCAAGCCCTGGGTGCGCGGCCGCTTTGAGCAGATCTCCCAGCACGAGGCCGCGCACGTCGACCTCCTCAAAAGCGCGCTCGGAAACGACGCCGTCGCAGCCTGCACGTACAGCTTGTAAGCCGTCGGCCATCGATTCCTTATCCTGCATTCCGCCGTACTGACAACGCCGCAGCCCGGCCACGGACCCGAAGTCGTTCGTCGCGCTGTCGCAAGTCCTCGAGGGCGTCGGCACCTCCGCGTACCTCGGCGGCGCGCAGTACCTCAGCGCCGCGCAGTCCCTCCCCTCCCCGTCCGTCCTGACCACTGCCGGCTCCATCCTCGCCACCGAGGCCCGCCACGCCGCGTGGGTCGCAGCCTCCGCGAACGGGGGCACGCCCTGGTCGGGACCTTTCGAGACCCCACTCGACCAGAACCAGGTGTACACGCTCGCCGCGTCCTTCATCACATCTTGCCCGTCCTCGAACCCCGCGCTGCCCTTCACGGCGTTCCCCGCGCTCACCGTCGCGGAGAACGGCGCACCCGTCGCGCCCGGCAAGTCCGCCAAGGTCGCGTACACGGACAACGGGAGCGGCGACCGCTACCTCGCGTTTATGTCGGGGCTCAACACGAAGTATGCCAAGATCGACGGGAACCAGCAGGTGACGATACCTGCGGGCCTGCAGGGCACCGTGTACGCTGTTGTGACCAGCAGCAACCAGGCCGTGACGGACGCGTCGACGATCGCCGGTCCTGCCATTTTGTCTTTCCCCTTCCCCGCCAGTGCCTCAAACCCTTAGTGCACCGAGCTTTCATTATTTTCGCCTATGCCACGTACTCGTCAACTTTATGATTATGCTCTCTGCTAGGAACCTCGTCTCTCGTAAAATGTCTGCAGATACCTTCGAAATTGTATCAGTCAAGAAAAAAGTGTTGACGAATGCCATCCCATTGACGGCGGACGCGTCGCGTGAAAACGCGTCTCGTCACTTCCGTCACAGTCACATTCTAAGATATTAACAAATGAATTTTTTAGCAAGAGATACAAGAGTGACTACAGTTGTGGTTTCGCGCATGCCCTAGAACGTGGAACATTTGGTGGATTCGTTATTTTCATAACATTTTACACAGCATCTGCTACCAGTCGCTCGGGATACTCAATGTACGCTCTCCAACATTCCACAAACGCTGCGAGCTCTGCACCCTCCACGACGCGATGATCCGCACTCCAGCTCACACCGACCTGCAGCCTCCTCTCTCCATTGCGTTCCTCGTCACGCACCCACCGCGCGCGCCCAATCGCAACGATCGCGACGCCGCCGCCAGGCACCAGCACGGGGTGCGCAAACTCCCCGCGCCCGAGCGCGCCGACGTTCGAGAGCGTGAGCGTCCCGCCCGCGCGCGGCATCTCCGCGGGGCCGAGCCCGCTGGGTGTGCGCCGCCCGAGCGCGGACACGTGCGCGAGCCGCGCGGCGAGCGCGTAGACCGAGTGCGTGTCGACGCGCTGCAGTGTGGGCGTGTACAGGCCCGTCGGCGTCGAGAGCGCGATGCTGATGTCTGCGTGCGGGCGGACGGTGAGCGTTGGCTTTTGTGAAGCGGAGCCTTCGGGCGAGGGGGTGATGGAGGAGCGGAAGAGGGGCCAATCGGTCATTGCTCGGGAGAGCGTCTTTAGGAGGAAGGGGAGGTATGTTAAGCGGGAGTACTTTGCTGTAGGCGGGACGTCTGGAGGCGAGGGTGCCGGGTGGATGGCGGAGGGATTGACGGACATTGGCTTGTCTTCTGGAGGGTTCAAAAGATAATGCTGAGGAATGTGTGTGTTGAGAAGCGGTAACATGTTGTGCAAGTTCGTTAAATCTAGGTATGTCGAGTACCTGCTAAAAGTATTAATATCAATCAAAATTACATTTGATACTTCGTCCTTACCCGAAATGCGGGATTTCAAGACTCTGGCGAAGGAAAATTATATCACGTTTTAATCGGTCAGGAAAGAAGACAGCTCAACAACATACCTTTGCCATTGCCTTCCACATAGCATGCCTTGTTCGGCCCAGTTCCACTACCACGTCGTTCTCCGGTGCCATTTGACTCGGAGACGAACTAGATGAGGCAGATCCGGAAGAGGCGCGCGACAAATAACTCTCCACATCCTTCTTCCCAATTCTTCCGCCTTTACCAGAGCCCGGTGCAAGAAGCGACAAGTCCACGCCGCTCTGCTTCGCAAAGTGGCGCACGGACGGGAGAGCGAGTACGTTTGATCCGTCAACCTTTAGTCGTTCAGCCTGAGCGCGGGGATCGAGAGGATGCAGACGACGTTCCGGTACCTCTTTGACTATCCCCTCTTGAGGTTCGAGTTCTTCGTACTTGCTTTCCGTCGGAGCCGGCTCGCTCTTTTGCAGAGGTAGTTGATCTGAATAGCCCTCGCCGGCGTCCTCGGAAGACTCGTCTTCCACTTCGATCAGACAGAGGTTCGACCCGACCTTCGCGACCTCTCCTTCTTTCACAAGCAGCTCCGTCACGACGCCTTCAAACGGACTGGTGATCTCCACGCTCGCCTTGTCGCTCTGGACCTCGCAGAGAGGGTCGAATACCTGTACAGCGCTCGACGGCTTCACACTCCTGCACGAAACATAAGCAACAGCCTCTGCAATGAACGACGTGTTTACGCACCATTTGATGACCTCGCATTCCGTGATTCCTTCGCCAATGTCCGCGAGCTTGAACGGCTGTACGAGCTTGCGCGCCGCCCACGCTGACGAGCGGTGGAGATGTCGAGCGAGAACCGGGCGCCGCAGCAGAAGCCGTCGCAAAGGGCGGACGACGAAGGCTGACATCGCGGAACGTGTGGTTGCAGCTCAAGATAGTTGTTTGCCATGCTCCGTACCGACAACATGTTAAGTGTGTGCACTATGAGGCACGTGGATGGTCTGGAGGGCCGGGTGTGCGCCGATCACTCAATTATGTAAGTTAGCAGATTGGAATTGAAGAGAGGAGCCGGAGCAAAAGAATTTTTGTTTTTCGGTGAGCCCAAGCTTAGAGGGTTGGTGCAGGAACACAATACAAAGAGTGGTTGCTCGTGAAATTGATCAAAAAAAAAAAGTAAGTTGCGAGTGAATTTGTTCAGGTATTCATGGCAAAGTGTTGAGAGTCCCCTTGGATTGAATTAGTGCGGGTTAAGTAGAGGTCAAAGTTCCATGTACAAATAGACTATAATACATAGAGCTGTGCAAGTTTACTGCGGGCAAAGAGGGCGGGAACTCCATGGTCAGACTGAATTTAAGAGTTGAAATGAATCGGTAAACCAAATGCAGGGCGTAACATTGGCAGATTCGCTATCGAAATTCAAAGCAACCAATTCACCACGAAGTCCGTTCATCTCGAGCTTGATTCCTAGAGTTCGCTGCGACATATCGTGGTATTCCTGAAGGATAGGCAAGTCTTCTAGCAATTACCCACGGACTTCTACGCACACGAGTGTACGGATACAACGTGCTTCAAGAATTCCTGCTAGCTAGAAGTCATTTGAATGCGTAAGAACTGGATAGATGGCGCAGTGAGAGCTAGAGTTTTTGCATTGATTATGAATAAGGTTGGCACAGCCGGGTCAGCGATCCCTCGTGCGAAAAAAACAATAAACAACGAAGGCGAAACGATAGAGATTGCATTTCGCGCGATGTTTAGCGTGTGATCAAGAAATGATCTCTTCTGCACGGCGGTAGGCGTGGCGGCGAGTAATGGCATTACGCCAAGGGCCAGGCCTGAATATGGCTCTTTATTAACTCGCTAGATGACACTCGGCAACGTCAGCTCATAAACTTGACCTTAGTTACGTACCCAATGGCTTTGGTAGGGCTCCAATCTGACGCCCAGCTCCAGCGCTGATGTACTGCCAAGATGCACAAGACAATAATAGCCTATTCACTGGCACCTAATACGACCCAGGGCGAGAACCGCAGGGCGAAAATCACGGTGCAAAACGGCATGAGAACGAACCGTATGCTTCGACCCAAGCCCGTGGATAAAATTGACGTAGATCGTAGGTAGAGTATCCAGCCGAGTGGTGGCTACTGTGGCTTTTGGTGCGCAGAGGCCTAGCACCGCCCTTCCGACTGCGCAGATCTAGGATGTAATAGTTTTAGCATGAGAGGTTTCCGGACTTGGAGAGGCCCGGCACCACTGGTTCGCAAGCTCCTCGGATTCTAAATAAATAGTAAATTTGAAGACATCCAGTTGATCACACCATGTATACGGTTACGACATTTCGTTAGCGGCTTTGTTGAATAATCTTTTAAACCCAAGAGATAAATAGCTTACAATTTCGCGTGGACAAAGCACTCCCAGGATCAAAAGAGATGTTATGTAAGGCCTGTGCAGACGGCCAACACATTGCACTTAGATGAAAACATCCCGAGAGAAGTGCGACAGCACGGATAACTTCAATGCGCAGTAGAACGTGCACGACATTATGTGGATGGAGATGAAACAGAAAAACTTCGCGGTTGAAATCGGTGCAGATGAAAAAAGAACCGTCGCTCCTCTCGGCTAAATAAATACTGACGCCTATTTGGGCTCCTTTTTCTCAACCGCCAGGATCGCTGTACCCGAGCATTTCAAACCAAGCACTACGGTCAAAGGAGTTTCGGGACGTACAGGAGACGATACAACTACATCATGTTCCGTCCTTCGGACCTACCGGTAACGCGAATCGTCTCGTGGAGATACCGGAACTGAATGAGGCTCAAGGCTCGGAGCTGCAGCGGGCTCGTATTCATCACATGGTCAGCAACGAACAAGCGTCTTTTTGTCATCTCGGACGCCAGTAGCATGCATTAACTATCCGGTATCCGGACTACGCTTTTGTTGCATAGCTTAGCAAAGTTCAAAAATCGTGCCTGGCAGCTGCTCAATTTCTGTCCTCTCCGCGCAGTTGGCCGCAGCGGGCATAATTCATGAGCGGGCTCGTAAAGACGTGGACTGTGCCTTACGAAGCCGTTCCTGTCCTGCCCTAGAGCTTATGCAGCTCATGGCGCGCATTTCGCGCCGCCTCTTCGTCGGCTTGGAACGGCTTGAAACTAAGTGAGACCACTTCGATCTAAAGACAGTCTTGGTCCAGATTGCTTCCGCTCCATGCCGTTAAGAGGAACGCAACCTGTTATATTTATACAGCCCGGATCTTCAGGCGTGTATAAAATGACCCCTTCGTCTGCACCTATTGCCCATCAGCAATTGTCAACGTCTCATAACAGAATTATACTTATCAACGCACTACGAACTTTCTCTCATCATAATGTTCAATTTGAATATCTCGTCGCACTTATCGCGTCCCTCGAGCCAGAAGGTCAGTGCTCGTCCGCTTCACGCAATGATTATCTGCTAATATTTATATTCTGTAGGCGCCATCTACGCGCTCGTCGTCATCGTTGAAATCGTCGCTTTCGAGTTTTCAACGCACTTGCAAGCTGGACCTGGTAAGCATTGCTCTACATCGTGCTCAACACTATTTCTGATCTTCTTAACAGAAACGTCAAGACTCGAATATGTCTCAAACCACGCTGGCAAGCTCATCCTTCGGCTGCGTGAGTACTCATATTTCCCATCTATGATTTTCATTTTCGTCGTTGTACTTATGCACGTATACTTGCTTAGGCTGAAGACATAGATGATGACAACCTTGCTTGGGGCCCTGTGTCACGAAAGGGGTCTACCCGATAGTCTTGTCTTATACACTACAGGATACCCATTGAAGAATATTAATATACCATTGTAATACGCCTTTTCATCCTCCTTTGCCTTTCTTCGCTACTTCACGCACCGAACATTTGTGGTATCGATGGCCCGCGCCAATTATACATGTATGTATTTGCCAGGAATGAGTCTTATTTGATAATCAAGCACGAGCCATGTGCGTTATCAGGTTTGGAAACTGGCGCTGAGAAAACAGAGCAACGGTATAAAGATGTGAAAGGCACAAAAGCCAGCGTAAAATCGGAACTTGGAGGCGGGCGATTGGATATCGAGCTCACTGCAATAAAACCGACTCTTCGATGATAATTGATTGTAGAGGTTGCGACACAAGGAGCGGTGCGCATATTTGCGGGCATCGTTTAAATAAGCTTCCTGATGTTCATCCAGATGGACAGTAATTTTACCTTCGATCGACATCTGATTCATACTGCGCTGATTTGAGTTCTTGAGAGTTGCGAAAGGTTTGCACATCATGGTTTTAGCCGCAGATCCGTGGACATCTACCCACTATGAGCGTTGAGCTAGGCCGAGAAAGTAGGGTTTCAGATGTCTAAGCAAAATATAACATCTTCGAGCCAAACCGTGTTACTTATTTTACCCAGGCTATGACTGGTGGATTGGAATGCGTACGCGATCGAGCCGCCGACGTCAGCGGAGTTCGCAGTGATGCAGAGACAAGAGTGATTTTTCACGAGTTCCAGAAGCATGGTCAGGAGCAATGAGTGATTCCAGATTGAGCGACCTCTGTGCAGTTTACTTTAGTACTAGTTATCTGTACGGTACAGGCCATTTGACACATTCGATAGATGATACTCGACTCAACATTGATAGTTGTTCGAGTTAAATCGGCCTATGGTCCGCGACGATGATGGCGAAGCTGACAAACGAGTCGAATAGCATGGCGTGGAATATTAGACAGAATGGAGGTCATTAGTTTTACTCGTCTTCTGAGACGATCTTTTAGTAGGAACGGCAGAGATGCGCGCCATAAGAAAAGATCATACAGGTCTTAAGTCCAGGCTGCAAGACACTCCAGAAATCGGTTTTGATTCACAGAAGTTTACGAGATGATGTGACGAATGCATCCCGAGAGCTCAGTTGAATGCTTTGACGAATCGCTGTTTCGCATACGTAGGTGGAACTTCGATGCAGCCATAAGAATAGCTTGTAAATCTTCAAGAGAAAAACCGAAGGTTCAAGATACTGACTAAGGTTGAGGTTTTCGCGGAGCATCCAGTGTCTTTGTTCTGAGTCTGAAGAAGTCGCGTTGAGTATGTTGGGGGCAACCTGAACGCGGAACTTGCCGAGACTGCGTCAATCGCTTCCCGCTAGCTGGCAAACAGAACCTGTTTGCTGTCCACCTTCCACCGAACACGACGCGCTCATAATGGCTGCAGCCTGGTCAAGAAAGGGAGAGGGCTAATGTGCCCTTGATTCAAGATCCGAGCACCTCGTGAAATCTGGATAGAACCAATTAGCGGAAGCGGAGACGGGAATATACATGACTCCGAGACGACCTTACTTGGTCTTTTCTTCACTGGACCAAGGCGCTCATGGTCGCATTCTGTACCTTTCGCAAACGTCTTTTTTGAAGGAGAAGCGAAGAGTAGCGAAAAACACAAACCGCTGAGTCATCCGAGTTAAGTTTTTTCATCGCATGTGGTTTCCAGAACTATTCTTTGAACAAAACTTAACATCCACAGCATTTCTCCGACCTCTGCAGCCGTTCGATCGTGAAATGTATAACTGTCATCGAAGACCTTTCGATCCAAAGACAAGGCATACAGTCTAGTACGATTTTGAGTCTAGTACGATTCTGAGTCTAAGGATATTGTCATATGGGCACTTTAGAGGCACAGGACTGGGCGCGGAGAGAGCAATTCCCGGTGGTAGGTCAGCATACGTATTCAGTTGTTTTGGATCAGCGAGTAGCTTACAGCTTCCCCGCGTGACGCCCTCAGATTCACGTGGAACTCGTTCATGTTCAGGTAAGACCAGAATACTGCGCTGATTGCATCATGACGGTGTACGTTGCGGTGCCAGCATGTTGAGCGTGCGTGAAGGCAGTGTGCGAACGGCACTTCTAAATGCGTCCTCAGCTCAGCGCCTCTCGCCGAGATGACGGCTCTAGCTTTCATTCCTCTCCGTTTACTCTAGCCTCTAGCGGCTTGTGGCGAATATCCATTAGTATCTATACCGCAGTGAAGAGTTATTGATTCGGTTTCATGATTGTCTTCCGTGTACTCAATAGTCCCGTATGGCTGACCCCATTAACCTTGAAGCCGGAGGGCCGGACATAACTGGGTCACCTGGAATCTCTTCTTGGTACCACTAAGTATATGTATAGGTTTGATCACGGCATGCTTGCTCCGATTGACCGTTAGCAGCGAAGCGCGCGGGGAGCCATTGGTTGCGCTTCGCGCCAGAGGCTGTATTTATACCGCTAATCTCGGTGCGTTCTTCGCCCCCATTGCGCTGTCCGCAGCCCTGCAGCGTAGCGTGCACGACCATTTTTGAGTTCGTGCAGCGCCTTCCATCTTTCGACTACAGAAAACGAACGACTATTTTCTTTTCCTTCTTTCGAGACCTCGAGGCCTCCTGATTCCTGACGAATATATAAACCACTGCCATTCCACTCCTTTCATTCCTTTCACAAGCATCCAGCAACTCCAGGATCATGCCATTCGAGAACTATCAACGTCAAACACACAGGACGTCTACGGTATGTGTGTGCTGTGCTGTCTGCCCTCAAAATTGCTTGCTACATAGCCATACCACAGCGCTATCGCAAATACTCGACTGATCACTACGGCCTCCCCCACGATCTTCATGTCTCACCCTCACCTCGCAATGTCTTCAAATCGATTCGAAACGGCTTATGTCGTATATTGGGCATAGTAAGTTTTCTGCCTCTCCTATCATCGTTAGAGGCTCAAGGTTTGTAGTCACGTTTAAAACACCACCAAAACGCAAGTGTCGATAGCTTGGCCTACGCTGGTAGCGACGATTCAGTGCGTACACAACCTTCCCGCCGAGATCAGCACTCATTACTCTTTTTGATACAGTTTGAGGCTGAGTCGATGGACGAGGAAAACATGGCTTGGGGAAGGCCGCCTAAACGCTCGAAACGATCGAAGCGCAGGAGCCAGCACATGGACAAGGAAAGCATCGAGAACCAGGACCCCCAAAGCCCAGACACCGCATTATGTCGACTTTGGATCTGAGCGCTTTCTTTCTTTCTTTGTCTAACATATACCTTCTGGTTGACGTGTATCAATATTCTCAGCGCATTTGAACAGATGTAAAAAATAGTCATTCTTTAAGAAGAGCTCGCGGGTGTGCCTTGTTTAACCGACTGAAAACCCTTCAGTCGCTTCAAGAGTTCACGCAAGTTATGGTTATGGCAAAGAAGGTGTATTGTATACAGGAAGCACCAATAGCGCCCTTTCCTAAAATCCAGAGTAAACCGCACGTCACGAGAAAGTCTCGTACGAGCAATGGAATCGTGTACATATTCTTTATGAGTTGTCATCCGTCTCACGCAGCATGCACGGGTAGGCCAGACAAGCCTGCGAGTGGTCTGTAATTCAAGAACACGGAGCAGCGACCCCAAACTCTGATCATTTGGAGATTGATTCTCCCTTTTGATTCGCGAAGCCTACGCAGCGCCCGCAAGTAATAGAACAGGCACAGAATACCGCAATCGAAATGCCTAATGGACCGCGAAGATCAAGACCGATATTGCCAGAGAGCGGATCCACCGTGAAGCATGTGGACGCAGGCGAAAGAGCGGTCATTGCAAAGAAGAGGTTTCTGCGAAGGGATCCGAATGCAGCACATGCGGGAACACGATGTATTATATGAGCAGAAGCACCCAGGAACGTTCCGTTTCGTCATTGCAAAGGAGACAGAGAGAGTTGCTGGGGAATAGGCGAGGTTCAAATCATTGCAATCAAGACTAATTGCATGAAGTTCATTGTATGCTTGGAGAAGTTCAAGAATGCGCGCTGGGAATTACAACAAAGGTCCAGAGGGTCGTGGATTGTTGATTTCCAGTATTCGAGCCTCCTCCTCGAGCTTCAAAATTGCATCCGAAACTTCGTCGCTGTCGTTTAGATCGAGCTTCTCCATGTCTCTCCCCATGAGACGCCCAAATGTGTCCACCATGCCTGGTATTTCACTGGCGACACTGACATCTGCTTCTGCAACGGTCTTGCTCCTCCCAGCGATCGAGCCTGCTTTTACATCCGCCAGCCCACACGCTACGACCGTATCGAACCAAGCGAGAGGTTCGCGTGTTATGTTGAGCGCGAACCCGTGAGTCGTGAGCCGATGGCGCACCTGCACACCGATGCTCGAGATTTTCGTCTTCGCGCCGCGCCCGTCGCCGTCGTCAAGGAAGACGCCAGTGTGTTCAGATGGTGCGTGCACGATACCGTGCGTATCACGCAGATGATCCTGGATCGTCCGCTGGAGGCGGCAGATGTAATCGCGGATAGACATCGCCGGCGCGGTACGTCCGAGGTCGAGGAGCGGGTACCCGACGAGCTGACCTGGACCGTGGTAGGTGAGTTCGCCCCCTCGCTGCGTGCTCTCAAAATCCGCCCCCATCCGCCGTAATCGTGCGCGTTCATCGCGCACCTCGTCTTCGAGTTGACGTCTGCCTGCCGTGAAAACCGGCCGGTGTTGGAGGAGCAACAAATAGTCGCGGTGCTTGCCAGTCGCACGTCGACGAGCCAGCTGGGCTCCGTGAACAAAGTTTTGAAGCGCTAGAGTTGGTGCATACGGCAATGGCGAAGCAAAGAAATGGTAGAAAATCGGTGGTAAGCTCATGGTGTTGTTAAGCAAGAAGAGTGAAATCCGACTGCTCGGTCCGCCACCGAGTCCCACGAGTCGCACAACTTGACTTCCAGCCACGACCATGGTCTGACCCACATGTATTCTGCTTGCTTCACCTATCAAGACTAAATTCGTGCAGACTAAATTCATGAATGACTCTTTGGCATCATGCAATATTCTAAGTCTGACGATGAACCCTCTCTTTCGGGGAAAAGGTACGTCGTTTTCAATCTCTTCGGCGGCTGGGAAGTGATTGCTTAGAATATTTTATCTACAGGCATGATGAATCCTACGGCAAACGTTATCCCTGACGATGGATGCGAAGAAAGCAACACAACGAAATCTACACGGCCGATTGACATATGTCCCGATAAAATTGTCTTGAATCTCTGGTAACTTGAGCTCTTGTGAATCATTCCCCTTTACCCGTCTTCGAGTTACTTAAGCTCGTTCTTGCTTGCCCAATTGATTGTGCAAGATACATTGATGAGCGTACATCTTGTGAATGTTTACTCCAAAACTTGCTTAAAGTTGCAAATGCTAATGTACTTTATCACCGTTTATTAGGCTGCTCGTGCGTATGGATATTGTCTCGCTCCCTCTGTTAATCATACCTTTATTTCTGATCGGCTCCGCGAGACTTGGAAGAACCATATCCATGGATCTTATTCTTGTCCTTCCGCTGACTCTACACTCGTCGGTCTCTCCCATTCCAAGGACTTGGATCATTATGGGTCTCATGGACAACACGATTGAGGGATTCCAGGCTAGCCGTGGCTTCTTCTTCTTGTCTCATGGTTATATTTTTAGTCCACGAAGGAATTGCACTCCCAAACAGAAATCTCGACAACTTGCGATTATCACTTTATTTGCTACGATTTTTATTCTCATTGTCTAGAGGATTTCAGTCGACCAAAATGAGGTCGTTTTGGGCTGAATTGTTCCGAAGAGTCCGGGCAATGTCGCAGTACTGCAGGTTGTAAGTTTATGTAGTTACCACATGTACTACGTACTTCCGATACCTGTCCTGCATCACACTTTGCATGTGCAGCTGCAAGCTCCGAAAGACCGTTCTAACTAGAAACGGCTCCCAACCTCCGGCTTTTGACCGGTGAGATCCCAGTACTTCTATGTGGGGTTGTCGCATCTCTCGAGTCGCTCTGCCGACTCTTCGATCCTGACAACTGTTCTTCTTTGCGCCCAAACCCGTCATACACATGGCTTTTCCCTGAACAATCTTGTTGACATCCCTGGTAAGTAGCTCGTCACATGATATGGCGCAATATCCTGACAACCTTGAGCTCCATACGCGATACGGGGTTCTGCAGCTTGTCAACCTCCGCCATGTCGATTCAGAACCCACAAGCTGTCTCACAGACGGTGTCAAAAGGAGAAGAGGACTCTGTGAAATTCGGCGAGCCGCACTTCTCTGTGACTTTGGATAACACCGAGGATCATGAGACGCTCGACTTATTGGACGGAGGCATTGATCCCGTGTATCAAGCGAAAGCCCGCGTATTCAACCACGCGATACAAGAAATTGGCATGGGAAAGTATCAGGCAAGCATTCTTCCCTTAGGCCTATTCTGCTCTGCCTGTCTTATAGTTTATTTTACGATTCACCAGTGGTATCTCTTCGTCGTAACTGGCTTCGGCTGGTTTTCGTTAGTGAATCAATAAAACATATCCTATTACAAGGTCTCACAATCGGTTTCTTTCACGCAGAGATAATCTATGGCCTGTGAGCCCAGTATTGATTAAACGATCAACAGGCCGAACTGATGTTACCATCCTAGATTGTCACCGGGCTTATTCTCGCCCCTGTCGTGAACGAATTTCGATTTCAAGGCCCGTTCTTGAAGTTGGGACAGAACATCGGCCTGTTGGTCGGCGCATTCTTTTGGGGCCTTGGAAGCGATATTTGGGGCCGAAAGTCTGAACACATCTAGTTGATTTCCTAAAGATCTATAGTTGATTTACTCCTTTTTCTAGATGGTCGTTTAACATTACACTTCTCATTACGGCTGTATTCGCGATAGCGGCGGGAGGTTCACCCAACTTTGTTGCTTTGACGTCGTTCTCTGCGCTCTGGAGTGTCGGAGTCGGCGGGAACCTCCCTGTGGACTCTGCTGTGTTCCTAGGTTTGTGTATGAAAATACCTAGTTCGTGCAGTTATTTAATCCAGGTTTTTTCTCTCTAGAATTCGTCCCCGGCACCCACCAGTACCTGCTAACCGTGCTGTCGATCTGGTGGGCGTTCGGCCAACTCATCGGTAGTCTGGTAACTCGACCTTTTTGCTTCCGCTAAATAGACGCTGCTCGTTATTGAGCACCATTCTCTCAGATCGCATGGCCTCTCATAGCGAACTTCTCTTGTCCACAAACGACATCGAGCACTTTCTGTCCGCGCTCGGAGAACCAAGGCTGGCGCTATTTCTTGTTCACCATGGGCGGGATCATGTTCGTCCTCTGGGCGCTTCGCTTTTTCGTCTTCACGCTCTACGAGAGCCCGAAGTACCTCATGGGTCGCGGGCGGGACGTCGAGGCCGTCGCAATCGTGCACAAGGTCGCGGCGTATAACGGAAAGACGAGCTCGTTGTCGATCGAGCACCTGCAGGCTGTCGAGAAGCGGTTCAAGGCGCACGACGAGTCTGACTCTGGCAGTGTCGGCGGTATAGATACTTCGGCACTTGCGGCAGCTCGCAGGAAGCTTGAGAAATTCAACGGCGGGCATGTCAAGGCTTTATTTGCGACCAAAAAGCTCGCGTGGAGTACGAGTCTGCTTATCGTGCTATGGGGTGAGTAAATGTAGTTGTCCTCTCTAGTAGTTTCTAAAGATGTTGTTTTTGTCGATTTAGCATTCATTGGGCTTGCTTTTCCTCTGTATGTTTGCGCACAAACTGCGTAGCGGCCACATTAGCTAAATCATTTTTATTTTCAGCTACAATAGCTTCGTGACATATTTGTAAGTTTTCCCTTGCATATCCACCGATCTGAAACTAATAAACGTCTATATAGCCTTGCAACTCGGGGCGCGGACTTCGGCGACGGTTCCGTATATATCACGTATAGGAACGTGAGTTCGAGAATTAAATCCCAAACTGCCGGCATATTTAATATTCTACAGCAAGTAATTTTGAGCGTGATTGGCGTTCCCGGTGCTCTGCTAGCTGGATGGGCAGTCGAGCTTCCTTACTTCGGTAGGAAAGGAACTTTGTCAGTGTCAACAAGTACGTCGTTGGTTGTGTTATATATTCTTATCTCTAATCACTCTTGAATGGTAGTTCTGACTGGAGTATTCCTGTTCGCGAGTACGACGGCGCGCTCGTCGAACGCTCTGTTGGGCTGGAACTGCGGGTACAGTTTCACGAGCAACGTCAGTTTCCTATTTGCTATTGACAGACAGTGCACTCACGCTTCATTGTGAAATAGATAATGTACGGCGTATTGTATGCCGTTTCCCCGGAGCTCTTCGCGACCAAGGACCGTGGTACGGGGAACGGGCTCGTCGCCACTGCGAACCGCATTTTCGGGGTCATGGTGAGCCTATCCTTCCTGCAACACATATCGTGTCTCCCACAATCAGACTACGTGATGATAAAGCTGATATCACAATTTACAGGCACCCATTATTGCGCTGTACGCTAACTTGACTACGTCGGTGCCGATTTGGATCTCGGGCGCGCTTTTTTTGGTTTCGGGAGTCATCGCCTTGCTTCTGCCCTTCGAACCGAGAGGCAGGGCGTCCCTATAATTTTATTGGTTTTCCGATTCTGCCTTCTCGGCTTGAGCGCACAAAATGTACGATTTAATTATTTGCTGAATACAAGTTAGGGCTACATGGGGGATTAGGTTATAGCACGACTTTTAAGCTCTTGGAATACTGCTGATCCTGTCGATAAATCTGATTCCGCGTTCTGCGATCAAGCCAATCATCAGCGGGACAAGTCTGTGATATTGTTCTCTGAAGATGTGTGGAAAATACTCACAGTCGTCAACGTCAAACAAATCTGGAAGTCTTGTCCAAATATCCTCCCTCAAGTCTTTCACGCGTTTCTCGATGATCTGTGCACATTTCGAGCATACGTCTTTGACACAAGGTGCGTCGACCCAGACGCGGAGCTCGTCAAGGGGGTCGAGAGCACGGCTTGTCGCATACAGAGACTTTATCGCGGCTTCCCGGCCTTGCTTGCACTCCCATTCGCCACAGAACTTATCTGCAATGTCTCTAACATCTCTAACAAAAGACTCTTCTTCAATGAAGTATTCGAGGCGGTCGCGACCGCGCAGCATGACGAGGAGGTCTTCCGCGCTCAGAAGGCGCCACCGCGCCAGGCGCGTGCTGGGCAGCGGCGTGCACTCGGGCCCTGAGCTCGCGCGGGTGCCGCTGGGCAGGCGCAGCCGTCTGCGCTTGGCATTTCTATCGGGGCTAGCCACGCCCGCGCGGGCACACTCGTCGTCCCAGTCGCCGCTTGGGCGCGTCCGGGAGAGGTCGTAGAGGGCGACAGGGAGAGCGCGCGCGATCGCGAAGCGCCGCGCGAGCACGAGCGCGGACGCGGGCTCCGGCTGGCTACCCATGGACGACGCGCCCTCTGAGCCTCGCGGCGCGCGCTTCACGTAGGCGTTGAAGCGGTCCCAGTCCTCGAGCGTGCTGGGCCAGTCGGCCTCGATGTGCGCCACGATGTGCTTCCGGACGTCGGAGAACTCGTATTTCGTCGACATTGCCAGCGCGTTCCTGAGCTGGACGCATGTGTCGGGGTTGTGCTTATGAAACGGAAGTTCCCTTCCGTTGGATATTAAGTTGCAGACAATTTGCCAGGTTTTTACCCCCTAACGTACCAGGGCCTATAGAAGATCTTAAGAAGGTCTTCCACCTCAACGGAGTCTGGCATCCAGACCACGGGAAGCCCGTCGTAAGTCTGGTTCGCTCCTCGAGGGGATTCAGTCAGCTCCAGCATGTCGCGGAATACGGCAGAGTTCGCGGCGAGAACGGATTTGTGGATTCTGAACAGCATTACGGTATGTGCCTTCGATATTTCAAGGCTAGGCGTGTGAGGAAAACTGGATCGAGTGTCTTGCTTTGGTGGAGCTGTTGCCACGGAGAGAACAATATTTCCGTCCACGAAGCAAAGCGTCGGATGGTGCACGACGTTTTGTGAGGTGTAGGCCTCTATCATGCTCATGGTGGTCAAGTGAGGACTCTGGAGTCAGTAAAGATGATTTCAATTAGGTGTAGTCGAGTTATAAACGCATTCAGATCGCACGCGCTATGAAAGGCGCTTCAAGTCGATAATCAATCTAAGCACAGCATACTAGGACATCTGTAGGCTTCTCCCAGTGCTTGCATAACGGAATTGAGTTACGATAAGCAACGCTTGGAGCTTGAATCATAAGCAACAAGTTGCACCTATCAGCTTTTTCCTGGACGACAAGAACGAAAACAAACCCATAAAATTACTGTAAAGTCACTAACAATGACTTACATATGTCGGCCGGCTCGATTCTTTCCTCATCGGACATGATATCATCACTTGATCGTCGATCCTCAGGATCGGCAGGATGACGTCCAGATCGGCGGACGAACACCTCGTAACTTGTCATCTGCACGCTCATATGACACGGAGCGGCTTTTAGATATTTACCATCTGATATTATGTCAGTTGACTCCAAAGCCCTCCATCAGCAAAACGTAAATTTACTTAAAATGTCTTATTTGACTTGCGCAAAGTCGGTTAAACCGCGTAAGTATGCAAGGAGCTAATGCATGTCTCGTTTTATGAGTGCTTAACCTGCTTACCGCCGCTAAGCGCCCGTATTTCAAGTTCGTAAGACAGAAATAAGGGTATGTAAGCACTCTAATGCATGTCAATTCGGCTAAGCTGAAAATAGTTTTGCTGATGACTCCTGGTATTAAATGGCACGCAGAGTAGACAACCGACGAGTCTGAGTCGCCGCTATGTTTTCTTGGAAACCAATATCAAGGACTGCCGTCGTAGTTTTCTTTCTGTGCAACTTCGCGGATGCCATCGATAATGGGCTCGCCATCACACCGCAGATGGGTTGGGTGCGTTTCAGATACCAGCTTTTTTCCCGTGATTACTATCAGTAACAAGGACCGAGATCACAGAATACCTGGAACTCATTCGGATGTGACTCTGACCAGGATCTGCTCCTGAGCACCGCCCAGAAAATAGTCGATTTGGGTCTTAGAGACGTGGGGTACAACTATGTCTTGCAGGACGACTGCTGGTCTGCCGGACGCAACTCTACCGGACATCTGCAGGCCGACACCACCAAGTTCCCAGATGGCATGGCTCCAATCGCCGATAAAATACACGATATGCAGCTGAAATTCGGTATTTATTCTGACGCGGGTTCGCTGACCTGTGGCCAATATATGGGCTCGCTCGGCAACGAGACCATCGACGCTCAGACATGGGCGAGCTGGGGAGTAAGTACGCCTTTATCTGCCGGCTCCTCAGCGACAGCGCGACTCACCGCACAGTCAGATCGATTACCTGAAATACGACAACTGTTACAACGAGGGCCAGTCGGGCACGCCACTCATCACGTCCGCTCGTTACCGGGCGATGGCGAGCGGGCGGCCCATTCTCTATTCGATGTGCAACTGGGGCGAGGACTTCCCGTGGAAGTGGGCGCAGACCGTCGCGAACTCCTGGCGCATGTCCGGCGACATCACTGACACCTTCGACCGGCCCGACTCGACGTGCCCGTGCACGGGCGACCAGGGCATCGACTGCGCGCTCCCCGGCTTCGCCTGCTCGACGATGAACATCTTGAACAAGGTCGCCAGCTTCCCCGACAAAGGCATCAACGGCGCGTGGAACGACATGGATATGCTCGGTCAGCAGATTCAGCGCTTTACTCAATGCAGTTTGTGCAAACGATCTGACTTCGGTGTCCAGAGGTTGGGAACGGCGGGATGACCGACGCCGAATACGTCACCCACTTTTCCATGTGGGCCGCGCTCAAATCGCCGCTAATCATGGGCAACGACTTGCGCAACATAACGCCCGCGACGCTCTCCATCCTCTCCAACCCGGCGGTGCTCTCCGTCTCGCAGGACCCCGACGCGCGCCCTGCCTTCCGCATCTGGCGCTACGCCGTCGGCGACACGGACGCATTCGGGCAGGGCGAGATCCAGATGTGGAGCGCGTCCCTGTCCGGTGGGGACGCGCTTGTCGTGCTCCTCAACGCGGGCGCCGCGAAGCGCCAGATGAACGCGACGCTCGCGGACATATTCTGGCGGAGCGGGCCCGGCGGCCGCGCGACGCAGGTCGGCCAGGCGTGGGACGTGTACGACCTGTGGGCGAACCGGATGGACGACGCGACCGCGCAGCAGATCATCAACGCGGCGGCGAACCGGACCGCTGCTGCCGACCCGAGCACCATCGGGACGCAGTTCAGGTACAACGCGACGGCGATGGGTGGGTACGCAGCGGGGCTTGCGCAGAACTCGAGTGTTCTACTGGGAAAGAAAATCGGTGTCGTGCAACCTCACGGAAGTCTGACCGCGACGGTGCCCGCACACGGCGTGGGGATGTTCCGGCTACGATTGCACTCTTCCGACGGGGACACGCCTTCGCATCAGGAACTATAAATAATTGCTGTTTTAACGAGTCTGTGAGGTATTGCATGTGTGGATTAGGAGATTGTAAATGAGCGTCGTGGGGTTTCAAGCGAGACGCGTCAACACGCATCAACAACGCGTCCCTCGGCTTTCCGAAGTACTTCACTAAAAGATGACCGCGACTTGTATATTACACTCTTAACAATAAATTCATGCGATGGTGTCTAGCTACCGAATACATGCAAGCTGCCGAAGAATAAATACAAGACTAAGGTCGATAAATATACATAGCTAATGAGAGTACCGAGGTCTACTCGGGCAACGGAACATTTCGGTCACCTCCGCACGCCGCCACCCATAGCTCATTCAAAAGCTCGCCGACCGGCGGTGGTGCTTTAACCTGGACGTGCCTGCGCAACCGCTTGTTAGAAGACGCGTCGTCTTCAATTTCACTCTCTTTTGTGTCGTCTTCTGTCTGCGCGCCCTGCATTTCTCGCTTCCGCTTCATGGCGAGGAAGTGCAGGTAGTCGAGGCTGTAGCGTGGCGGCACCACTCGGGCAACGTCGTTCGGAGGGCCGGGAAACCAAAGCACCTCGTTCGTCTCGGGGTCGCGGTCGAAGTGACGGGCTGTACGTGAAACCCAATCAAACTAAATCACAGAAAACTTGAATATAGAAATAGACGCACCCGTCTCAGGTGGGAGCTTCTCCACGAATGTGTTCGCAAGCACGGACGCCCCGCCCGCAGCGGCAATCATGGTCCGATCCTCCGCGCGGCGCGGTGCAGGCGTAGCGGTGGGTGGAAGTGGCTGCGTACCATATGGAGGATACGAAGTCGGGTTCCCATAGCCTGGTTGAGTTTGAAGCGACACACCGCCAGGACCCGGCAAGCGGACTGGACCTGGCCCTGGTGCGCCTACCGTGTTGGTCTTCCTGACCCGCTTCCGACCCGTACCCCCGCCCTCGATCTTTTCTCCATCCGCGCGCTCGACGGCATCGCCGATCCCACCGGGAAGACGCCCACCGCGACGGCCCTTCACGTTCGAACCAGTTACGAACGGGCTCGGCACACGGCGCGGCACAACTGCTCGCTCGAACTCGTATATCCGCATCCACTCTGGTTTCTTGCGCACTTCCTCGGGCACGCACGACGCCCAGTTCTTTATGCGTACGAAGACGCGCTCGCGGTCATTATATCGGCTGTCGCACACGTACAATGGCCACCCCGGATACCAAAAGGGCGCTCGCGGTCGCCCTCGCAGATGCCGCGCAGTGAATTGGCACGCAATCTTTTCTACGATGTCTTCCAGCGGGTGATCCGCAAAATGGCCTGCTCGAAAAGGTAAGACGAACCTGAAGTGGAGTAGAGTATCACTGACCTGTTTTGAAGACCTCGCCTTCCCAAAACTGGCGGTTTGCAGGATGGAACGTCTGTTCAGGCCGGTAATACCAGCAGGCCGTAACCCCCGGCCGTCCTTTCTTCGATGCTTCCTCGCTCACCCAACATTTGAACACTTGCGCAACAATTGGCCGACCAGGGTCGTCCGGGTTCGCAAGATGAAGCCAATCCGCGAGGCGTATGGTCCAACCCTTATAGTACACCTCGTCGACGAAGCGACGATCTCTCGTCGAAATGCGAAAAGTTGTTACACCAGAAACGAGGTCAGCATCTGTGGCAGACGAGCCATGTACGGGACGAGCGGTGCCCGGACCTGCGCGGATCGAAGAGAAATATGTTTGGGAAGTGTACGGAGGACCAGACAGTGGCGTGGGCGAGGTCAGAGCTTGGTAGAGACGCTGGCGGAAATTCAGCTGATGGTTATTTCAGATAAAGGAGTACCGTACTTGGAGGAGTATGACATCCCCGTATTGGTCACTACCGATGTCATACCACCGGCGACCCTTCTCGAAAAGCCGAATCATGTTGAGGTCAAACTCCTTCGATGACGTGTATTCCTTGGCGCGTACTTTGGCCTAGGTGCGGTCAGTAAATTGAACTAAACTGAGAATCAGCAAAAAGACGCACCTCTATGATCTTCAGAGACAGGGGATACTGCAACGAAAACAGTCAGCGTAGTTTGGGCAGTGGTCATTAGACATACGTTGAAAGACAGCGTCTTTATAGGCGCATCTTCTGAGATTACGTCCAACACTGAAGCCACGCGGTTGTTGCTTACAATGTCCTTATGGCTCTTGATTGAGTGCACAATGTCGGCGCACCGAGCCTATGCGTTTGTCAGAGTCGGTTAGTTCTCAAATGGCAAAGCAACGTACAAGGTCAGCGTTTTCCATCCATCCGAGCTCCCCATAGCCTTCCCAGCGCGGTAGCCCCCTTTCGAGTTGTCGTACAATGTCGTCGCTCTCTGCATCACGCGCCATATTTTCTGAAAGCGCCATCGGTTCACCGTAGCCGTCTCCTTCAGCCTCATTGTCAGACGGTCCTCCGCCAACGTCCACATCGACGTCCATATCCTGTGGCGCCGCAGGAGTATGAGCAGGAGTGAGAGTGGGCGTTGCTGCTGGTGCCGGAGCTGCGACTGACGCAGTAGTCGTCGATTTGGGCAATTTCATGGGCGCCGGCGGATTCGTCGTAACTATTTGCGGCTGAATTTTTGAAGAAGATGCAACCGGCTGCGCAGGCGTCCTTGGCGTTGGTTTTTGCAGAGACGCTGGCGGAGGTGTCGCACGTGGTGTTGGCAGCGTCGTGCGCTTCTTCCACTCTGTCTCTAATATGCCCTTTATTGAAAATGAGTACCACAGTATAAGCAATCATGGAAAAAACTTACCTTCAGAGTGTTCGCGTCCTTTGCAATCACGCTCCCGTCTTCGTTATAGTACAGTGCATTCATGAAAACAAGACTCATGTCCGTATAGACGTCCAAAGCGTTGCTGTACCCATTCTTGTCACTCCTCTCCAGTTTGAATTTAATCCCATTCAAACAGCGAGGTTCAGGGATGACCTAAAGCATTTGAGGTCCATCAGCCTCTTCAGCGGGAGTGCTGAAGTCGACGAACCTCGTAGTACTCTGACCAAGCGTCTCTGTCTGGCAGCTCGAGGAACATGTCCGCGAGAAGGCGTTTGCCGCGGCCGCTCGCTGTTGCAGACGTCAGCACAGCAAGGACCTCTTCTGCAGCTTTCTTTTGCACATCATTGATTGTCATACTCTTTAGAAAAGAAAAATGAAGAGCGTAGAACGACGTTCAACAGTTGAAAATTAACCAATAGTTCGACTGCCGTGACACAGATAACGTAAGTCGTGACATATTGTGACAAGTTTGTGACGGGATGTGATCTCGACGCGTCAAAATTTGGGCGTTGATTCTAATCCATTATGGACACCGAGAGACCACAGAACTCACGTATGCTCGTGGAGCACGAATCGCTTTACTTTCCCGATGGAAGTCTCATACTCTCTGCATCAGTGACAAAATTGAAGGCTCAGACTGAAAGGCATCTTCCGCCGACTCAGAGCAGTCTGAAGCTCCAAGACCGCATGCTCTTCAGAATTCATAAATCCGTCCTTGCAGCTAATCCAGTTGTATTTCGAGATATGCTTGACCTTCCTGACTCACCCGCTGGAGTGAACGAGGTGTATGATGGTTTACCAGTCGTTGGAATGCCCGATTCTGCAGAAGAATTGGAGGATCTGCTCAAAATGTTCTATCAACCCTGGTACGTATACTATTGTATAGTTCTTCTGCTCCTGTCTGAAGCGGTCTTGTAAGGGATTTTCCATTTCGCAGGTATCATCCTGACACTTGCATTGATCTGAAGAATGTACTAGCATGGCGACGAAGTACCAATTCATGAACCT
>JAJOHG010000169.1:0-53525 GCA_021029095.1 Phellopilus nigrolimitatus
ATCTGAGGGTAACCAGTCACGCCATTCTTTTTGCAAAGGTCTACGGAAAGCAAATCGTATACATTTCCTAGAGTATTAGGAAAAGCAGCTGACCTCCATTGGTAGCGCAGTTGACTTGGGCAAGATGGACTCCAGGATCATCCATAGACTCGTAGTATTGTACCAATTTTTCCCATGTCGGCGCAAAAGCACGACAGTGATGACAGTACGGTGAGAAGTGCTCGATAAACCTGATAGACGAAGTTAGTATCTCAGGGCCTCGAAGTAATCAATACGTACCAAGCGCCTTCCGAGACAGTTGAATCGAAGTTGCTCGGAGTGAGCACCTTGAGTTCAACCGAACCGGCAGGCAACGCGCTCGCAGCCAGCGCGAGCGACGTTAGAAGTAGGCCGTACGGCAGCCTTGCGAACATGCTGAGAGCGAGCGGGTTTCTCATTGTTGCCGACGCCGGATCCTGATGAGCCTATATAAGATTGACGACAGCCAGCAAACAGTGCTAATGATGAAAGGAAGTAGATGATGAAAGTGAGCTGTCGTGCGAAGGGAACGCGTCGATCCAATCGTGGCGCCTCTTTCTTGTCGACGGCGACGATTGCTTTCCACTTGGATTTTGTTTATCTGCGAATGGAAAGCTACTCGTACGAACACTTTCCAAGTCGTTTGTCTACTGTCCGCGTTGCTCTTTTCACGTCGGTCAAAAATGCTGCGCAACTGCGCACTCGGATCATCAAGGCATCCATGATGGAGGGCACTGACGGCGATTCAGAACGAGATGCCGTTAACTTCGCGTTCATCGAGCCCAAGCTGGTGTTATTTCAATGCTAAAATCACGCATGTATTTTGGCTGACTTGGGTGTCAGGTAACCAGTAGACTGCATCTCCTAACCGCTATCTACCAGTCGATGCTTGCAGACGTGCAATGTGATCTAAAAACAAAGACAGTGCATTCGGAGATCGTTTGGTCATTGAACCCCACCAACAATGTTCGTACTTTAATAGACTGAATTGCCTACCCGAATTCACAGCATCATTGCAGATTACGGAAGCTCTCCGTAGGTTTGGTGTCTCGGATTTATCGTCTTCTCTGCTTGTCGTTCGTGTCGGGTACCCTGTGGCCGGGGAAAAGGTCGAATCACAGATGAAGGCTGTGGTGGAAGGAACTTTGGAATCTCTGGACAAGCTAGGAACTATTACGGACTGGATGTCTGTCGGGAAGGCACGTTTGTTCAGAGTGCATCCGGACTATGTTCCTCATCTGACTTTACTGCAGTACTACAAGCTTAACAATGTGCCAAATGTCAGTTCCCACCATAAAGGTCCTTTAGAACGGAATGTAATTACAGACAAGTTGGTAACCAGCTTTGTAGCAATGAAAAGTGCGATGTCGTAGTGCTTCCAATTCCCTTCCTGCACCCATCACTGCGTGTAGTAAGTATTAATAAGATGAGTCACTCCTCTCATACTACCCCTCTTTCTAAGCCCCCTTATATCCTAAGCCTGGCAAAGTGCCATTCTAGCTAGGGCTCCGCAACGTACCCGTATATACGAAATACGGTACGGTACGGTCATGTACCAGTATCGTAATGCTCTCCGAGGGTCTAAAATACGGTCACGTGTTTACGTGACCGTACACGTATTGAACCCGTATAATGTCTGTATGCCTGTCAAGTCCGCCCACATATTAGTCATGATGGCCGGCCTGCCGCAGCCTGAAGCATGTCATAACTAATTATAGACCCTTTGCCACTTCCCTCCTCCCTCCCTTCCCGGAGGGGCTGGCTTCTCCTGTCAAATGCTGTCAAAGCACCACTAAAAGTTTATTTAGACCATTAAACTTAGGCTTCAGCTCTTCTACATCAACTCACTGTCCTTTGCCAAGTCTAGTTCCTTTTTCAAATTGCTTTCCTGAATTCCTGTTCTGGTCAGACGATCTTCCTCGACAGTCCTCTTCCTGAACTCCTGATGAGCTACCAAAATTGTTAAGATCCTGAAACGAAGTGAAAGATTGTCTTGTAAAGTAGGCATTACCGTTGTGCTTGCATATGTTTGTTGCGGCTGTGTTGCATTACAAAAAGTGTACAAAAATTGTGTTACCTGAGTGTACTTTGGTATCGGCACCCGTGCCACAAGACTACAAAATTCAAACTTGTTACCAAATTAGGAAAATCCCCCATGCTCAGCACCATTCTCATTTGTATTTTCAGCATAGTAATTCTTCTACTGCACGTAAAAACATGATTTCTTTTGCGTTCTCAAGCGCCTCACAATACCTACATGATTATGTAACATAGTAGATGGGTTTGGGGGCTGAAAAATAACCCCTGAGACGATTTGTCCTGAGGTTATCCAGCCTGCAGACTTTCCAGGCTGTATGCACCAAATTCTGAGAAATCCAAGCCGGTACACTTCTGTGCGGATGGTACTGTCTGAAAGGTCTACTTCAGGCCTTCCAGATGGTGTATCTATCTTTCCCATCCGTTTGGTATTCAGCTGAAATGTGTAGCCCTGGACTGTACAATCATTTTTATTGTAATATCATTGCAATTGGACCAGAACTCACTTCTCTTTCAGCAATTTACTATAAACCAAAATTTGAAGTATAGGTTATGTAAATGTCTCATCCTTTTGTTTGAAAATCACAACACTCTTTTACATGGGCTACCAACCAAGATTGTAACCTGCCATGCGAAGCAGTGGCCACTACCCGCAAGTTCAGAAGCAATTGCAGTCGTGTTTCTATGCGTGTATTGGCCTCATGTCGATCTGCATCATGAAAAAAAAAACCCCATGTTGTTTCGTTCCTTGGTCAAAAATGGCAGGTTGAATGAAAATAAAGCAAAATACAATTCTCATATATGCACAAAGTGCACACTGCAAAGAATTTATCTCATTCTTGAAATCTGCCACCCCATCATCGCTTCATATCCTGTCATTTTTGTGAGGAGGAGTGGTCTCACAACAAACACAGACAGTGACCTGAGTCCAATGGATGAGTGCAAAAGATGATATATTATGGAAACTAAACATGCCTGAGTCCAATGGATGAGTGCAAAAGATAGAGAGCACCATCCATGGACTCTGCCACTTCAAGGGAAGCATTACATAATACATCAACATGTCAGGTGACGCAGAACAACAAGTCAGGAGTTCAAGTCACCCGGTATGCAAAATAATAAAAGGAATAAAAGTGTCCAAGATCATACTATATCCAATACTCCCCCCTGATCTGACACACCTGTCAATCACAGAAGACCCAGCATACCACGCATCTCAATCACCTTCACGCGTCCAAGCGCCTTGGTCATGATGTCAGCCGGCATAGACTTGGTGGGGAGGTAGCGAATGTCAATAAGACCCGACTCAACCACATCGCGCAGCCAATAGTGCCGCAAGTCCAAGTGCTTCATCCGTCCATGGTGTTCAGGGTTCCTGGCAACAGCAAGGGCAGATTGATTGTCCACATAGAGTGTGGAAGGCGCATTGAACTCATAGCCAAATTCTGAGAACAAGTTGCGCAACCACATAATCTCCTGACCACCCTGAACAGCAGAGATGTATTCCGCTTCGGTGGTAGAGAGAGTGACAATAGTCTGAAGTCGACTAGCCCAGCTGATAGCACCAGTTCCCATCTTAACCACCAGGCCGCTTGTAGAGCGCCTGTCATCCTCATCCCCTCCATGGTCCGCGTCAGTGAATGTGGTGAACAATTCAGACGAGTTCTTGTCAGGCGCATAAGTCAACTTCATGTCTTTGGTACCCTGAAGGTAACGACACAAGTGCTTTGCAGCCTTCCAGTGAGCAGGACCAGGATTAGAACTGAAGCGCGCAAGAAGTCCAACTGCATATGAGATGTCAGGACGCGTTGCCACAGCCAGATACATGAGTGCACCAATCAGCTGCCTGTATGGAACAGTCTTCATGAATGCGATCTCCTGGAGTGAGGGGACCCATGGACTTGCTGAGACGATGGCCTTCTGGTAGTGGAGTGGAAACCTCGCTGCATCCAGCCATTTCAAAACGCTCAAGTAAGTCAGTGATGTATTGGCGCTGAGACAGGGATAGGGATCGGATTGAGCGGTCTCTCTCAATATGGACGCCAAGTAGGAAAGAGGTAGGGCCGAGGTCGCGCAGTTTGAAGTGCTTTTCAAGTTCGCGCTTGACAAACAAGAATTGCTCCTTCGATTTTGCAGCAATGGTCATGTCATCCACATAGACTGGGATGATGATGCGTACATCGTCACGTCTGTAGACCCAAATGCTGTTGTCGCAGCGAACCAAGGAGAAGCCCATGCCCTTCAACACAGAGTCGAGTTTCTTGTGCCATTGGCGCCCAGCTTGCTTAAGACCATAGATCGCCTTAGCAAGCTTAAGCACAAAACCGGCGCCATAATACTCCTCAAACCCTTCTGGTTGTTCCATGTAGACATCATGATCCAAGTCACCATTGAGGAACGCAGTGGAGATGTCAATGCTGAACAACTCCAAGTCCTCAATTGCAGCCAAGGCCAGTATAGCGCGAAGTGCAGCCCACTTGGCAGTAGGAGCAAACACCTGTGCAAACTCTAAGCCAGGGCGCTGTGAGTAACCCTTTGCCACCAATCGCGCCTTGTGCCTGTCCACTGAGCCATCTGCCTTGCGCTTGAGTTTGAACACCCACCGACAGCCAATTACGAGCCCTGACTTTAGGAAGGATCGTCCTACTAACTGGTCATTATCTTTGTGCTTGCATATATTTGGTCCCGGCTGGTGGCAATACAAAAAGTGTACAAAATTTGCGTTACCCGAGTGTACTTTGGTATCGGCGCCCGTGCCACAACCACTACAAAACTCAAACTTGTTACCAAATTAGGAAAATCCCCCATGCTCAGCACCATTCTCATTTGTATTTTCAGCATAGTAATTCTTCTACTGCACGTAAAAACATGATTTCTTTTGCATTATGCAGCGCCTCGCAATACCTACACGATTATGTAACATAGTAGATGGGTTTGGGGGCTGAAAAATAACCCCTGAGACGATTTGTCCTGAGGTTATCCAGCCTGCAGACTTTGCAGACTGTATGCACCAAATTCCAAAAACTCCAAGCCGGTACACTTCCGTGCGGATGGTACTGTCTGAAAGGTCTACTTCAGGCCTTCCAGATGGTGTATCTATCTTTCCCATCCGTTTGGTATTCAGCTGGAGTGTGTAGCCCTGGACTGTACAATCATTTTTATTGTAATATCATTGCAATCGGACAAGAACTCACTTCTCTATTAGCAATTTACTATAAACCAAGATTTGAAGTATAGGTTATGTAAATGTCTCATCCTTTTGTTTGAAAATCACAACACTCTTTTACATGGGCTACCAACCAGGATTGTAACCTGCCATGCGAAGCCGTGGTCACTACCCAAGTTGATTACATCAGCTAACCTGGGCTCGTAACCTGCCATGCGAAGCAGTGGCCACTACCCAAGTGGTCTTACGACCAGAAGGAAGTCTGACTGGGGTGAAGGTGCCATTCTCAACAAGACTGATAAACTCGTCCATTGCAGCCTGTTCCCAGAGGGAAGCGTCAGGGCGTCCTTTGATGTCTCTCCAGTGTACCGGCTCAGGACCATACTGGGTGCGCACCTCCGCAGAGAAGACATGCTCAAAGCAGTTTGTAGACTTCAACACATGATTGTGTGCGTCCTCAAAACTGATGTAGCAGTCCTCAAGTGCCGCATTTGCCCCAAAGTCCATAAGCCCAGCAAACATAAGCGCCTCAGCCTGCATCTCATCCTCAGACATGATGTCTAACTCGTCACTGCGCTCAATCACAGGCTCAGGTGTAGGTGCTGCTGCTGGTGCTGGTGCAGCTGGAGCCCTAGGAATGCGACGACCTGGATAATCTGCAAGTGGATTAATCACTGCATCTCTGTACCCATGCATGGGACGCGGCTGAGGGCGCCAGGACGTTGAAGGCCAAGAAGGCGCTTCAGGTGCAGGTGTAGACTCAGGTGCAGGAGTGGGAGCAGGAGGTTCCTTGGGTCGTTTCGCAGGAGGAGGGTGAGCAGAGGGAGAGAACACAGGAGGGTCAGGAGGTACATCCGATGGAGCTCGCTCGCGCTTTACAGCAGGCCGAGTTGGAGTCACCGGAGGTGGTGCAGGACGAAAGGGAGGAGTGACTGGAGCTGGTGGGGGACGAGCAGGAGGAGTGGCAGGAGGAGGAGGAGCTGGTGGATTAGCAGGGAGAAGAAGTGGCGGAACATCATCCACATCGCCATCTCCCCCCTGTTCCGGCACAGCTGTAGCCTCTGGAGGAGTTGGAACCCTTAAGTCGACAGGAGACCTGGTATTTCCGGGGAACACGCGCTCATCAAACTGAGCAGAGTCGCTAATGACCTCTTTGCGCGTTATGGAGTTCCAGAATATCCAGCCTTTGTAGTTCTCAGGGTAACCAATAAAAGAGCATTTCTGTGTATGTGACTGGAGCTGTTTGCGCATATCTTTCTTGACATGCACATAGGAGGTGCAGCCAAATACTCGAAAATGCGACACATCCGGCTTGGAATTGTGCCACAGCTCATAGGGCGTCTTGCCCTGGACAGCAGAAGTTGGAGAGCGATTGTGTACATGAACAAAAGCATTGACCGCATCCCACCAGAAACTGGCAGGCAGGTGTGCTTCGTTCAGCATAGTAGTAATGCCCTCAGCCAAAGTGCGATTCGCTCGCTCAGCTACTCCATTCTGGTGGGGTTCATCACGAACAGTGTGTTGCCGGTGAATCCCTTCAGAAATGCAGAATTGCTCCCATGCCTTGGGCATGTATTCTCCTCCCTTGTCATCGCGCGTCGCTTTGATCTTCAGGTTGAGCTGGTTCTCTGCATGTGCTTTGTAGCGCTTGAAAGCGTCAAACGCATCGCTTTTCTTTTTAAGGGGTATGACTCCCCAGCGCCGACTGTAATCATCAATGAATGTGATCCAGTAACGATAACCATGCCGAGTTTGAACTGGCAGAGGGCCATGCACATCAGAGTGGACCAGCTGCAACAGACCAGTAGAACGATGGGATGCAAGTCTTGAGACATTAGACCTATGCTGCTTGCCTGCAATGCAAGGCTCGCAGATTGGGTCAGGCGACTCCATAGACTTCACAGTAATCCCCTTAACCATGTCCTGATCGATCAGTCTCTTGACATCCCCATGATTTAAGTGTGCAAAACGACGATGCCAGAGCGTTAAGTCGAGTGGACAGGTGCTAACCATGCCAGAGAATTGGGTCATGGGCACAACTTGTCCATTGAGGAACGCGGCGTAGTTGGTGTTGATTGCAGCAGTGAAGAGGAGAGTGCCGTTGCGACAAAATAGAATCTGATCAGACTTGATAGTGACAATGTAGGATTTGACACGAGTTAAATACAGGACTGAGAGGAGATTGTTTCTGAGATCTGGTACATGAAGGACACGCTCAAACTCTAGCAGACGACCCTTCTTTCCATTGACCACTGGTTGAAAGCGGACAGTCCCCATTCCAACTGAGTAAATAATGTCGTTGTTGGCGAGGCGGATGGGTGTGCGATTGGAGGTATACTGGTTGAACCAATGACGATGAGGTGTCATGTGGCAAGTGGCGCCTGTATCAACAATCCAGTCAGATCCTGCATCAGAGAGGAGGGGCGAGTTGGGATTGGTGAAGTCATGGGTACTTGCATTGCCAGCAAACTCAGCAGACTGAGTCGACTCTGTGTTCTCCTGCGCCGCATTCGCCTTTGCCTTGCCTCCCCTCTTCTTCTTGTCCTTCAACTCCTTCATCGCATCACGACGCTTGTAGCAATGCTTCAAGGTGGTTCTTCATGCCGCAAAAATCGCAGACAAGAGGCTGAGACGAGGAGGAGGACAATGAAGTCGATTTGGAGGGTGGAGCAGAGGCCTTGAGAGCGAGTGCAGAGTCTGCAGCACGAGGGCCACTGGCTTTCTGCTCCTGCAAGAACGCTTTCTTGACCGTCTCGAGGGTGAAGGTAGGCATGAGGAGGAGGGCAGATCGAAAGGCTTTGTACTCGTCTGGGAGGGCGCGAATAAGACACATGGACGCAAGCTCATCCTCGAACTGGACAAGGGTGAGTTTAGAGCTGCGCGCATTCCTGAGCTTGTGCAACGACTCCTCAACGCGAGCAGTGAGGGCAGTAAGCGACTCGTCCTCAGCTTTGGCAATGCTGAAGAACTCGTCATAGGCAATAAAACGCGATGCCGCATTGTCCTGCTGGTTAAGCTCCTTCAGCTTCTTCAACATCTCCACTGGGTTATCCAAATCGTCCTGAACCAGGATCTGCATGCCATGCTCGAGTTTTCCGTAGATAAAGCCAGCTGCTTGCTCCGATTTCTCCTCCCATGCCTCCTGCTCCTCTGCCTTTGATGGTTTCGTCGCAATGCCAGAAGCGATGCGCCAGAGAGTCTTGGCTTGGAGAGCAGCTCGCATTTCGAGTTTCCATGTCGCGTAGTTGCTGTCATTGAGCTTAGCGAAGGAAAATGTCGATTGCGAGTCGGAGGTGGTAGATGCGGACATGGCGATGGGAGCGATGGTAGACGATGGTGGTGCGAGTGAGAGTGCGAAGTTGGGGATCAAACGGACAAGCAGTTGGGGTGTGATGGCCGAAAACGTGTACAAGTCGAATTACGCGATTTGCAGATATCAGGTCAATACCAGCCAAACAGATTCCAAACACCCAAAATGATCAATGTATACACAGAATCGTCGCAAGACAGTGCTGGTCTGTCAGTCTGTTAAGACTCCGCAGGCACCGCTGGATGAGAGAGGCTCTAGGCTTAAGTAAACACTTAGAAAAGCGTCACAAAGGGCAAACTAAGGCCCTGCAGTCGAGCTTCACAACCAATAGACTATCTGATCCAACAACAACCAAATGGAATGAAATGGGTCTGAACTGTCAGGTACCAGAGCTGGCAAACCGCGCAAAACGCGACACAGAGGGGGAACGGGTGGAGCGATTGAGACGCAAATCAACACACACCGAGACGACGTGAACACGAGCACGTGTGTAAAATCGCAGAGCGATCGGGCGAGAACTGAGTCCGCTATGCAGAAACGATGCAGGGAGCAGACAAACAGACAGATAGAGACTGCAAAAGTCGAAATCGATGCAGCACCCTCAATTCGAAGTCGAATCGGCCACAAGTTGGTACGACGAGTGGGACCAGAGTACGGAGACGATGTGCGAAGTTTCAGCACGATCTGTCCAGCCGATTTTGAGCGATGAGACGAAGAGCAGAGAGTGCAGATGAGAGGATGATAAGGATGTCGATGCAGAGGGGTGTAGAGTGCCAGCAAGTGCGAATGGCGGCACGAAAATCGACACAAAGACGACGGACACACCACAGAACCCAACCCTGCGATTACAGCCCAATCCGAACAGCCAGAACTTTGCAGTTGACAGAAACTCTTCCAGAGGGACCAGATCAACTCCGATTTGAACGAAATTCAAGGAGGATGTTGTCGACGATGTACTGAACGTTGTTGTGAAGTTACAGCGCAAGGCTCATAACCTGTGAGGCGGAGTGGTCTCACAACAAACACAGACAGTGACCTGAGTCCAATGGATGAGTGCAAAAGATGATATATTATGGAAACTAAACATGCCTGAGTCCAATGGATGAGTGCAAAAGATAGAGAGCACCATCCATGGACTCTGCCGCTTCAAGGGAAGCATTACATAATACATCAACATGTCAGGTGACGCAGAACAACAAGTCAGGAGTTCAAGTCACCTGGTACGCAAAATAATAAAAGGAAATAAAGTGTCCAAGATCATACTATATCCAATAGTACAGACATGGATTTGCAGGTCCTCAGAAACCCATGGGTGTGGGTCAAGCGGGTCAACAAGTAGTTTACGGTTTTTATAGCATTATGCTTGTTAGAAATAAATAGTAAATGACACAAAAACACTCTACGAGCTAATCCCCAGCCTCTACATATTGATTCCCATCCTTCTCCTTTGACTTGATGAGGTGCTCCAATCTTGGGCTGCCCTGTGCACAAAATGAAGCTTGCAGAATGAAGCACACAAAACAAAGTGCAAAGAACAAAGTGTGAAAAAACAAATCGTGGGAGTTTAGGGGATGTGTGGGAAAGTGCGGACAAGAAAACACTTTCTCTGTCTGTTGCTTCTGTTGGCTTAGTCATAAACCAGAAATATGACCATTTGACCCCTGCAAAATCCAAAATTCATATGAACCAGAGTCCTGAACAATTTGAACTTCACTTCATATTCATACAGTGTACTACGCCTCCTTTAGACACCACCTGTCCTTTAGACACTTCACTTTTCTCCTTCATTTCTTGATTTTTTGGCTTGAAAATTTTAGTATACACTCGGGCAAGAATGCTCCACCTACGTACCAATTCTGAGAAAGAAAAATGTTTTTGTTTATCCTAAAGAGCTGAAAATGTACTGAACTCGGCATTTATACAGTTGACATTTGCAACTCTTAAACTTGGGTAGTGGCCACTGCTTCGCATGGCAGGTTACGAGCCCAGGTTAGCTGATGTAATCAACTTGGGTAGTGACCACGGCTTCGCATGGCAGGTTACAATCCTGGTTGGTAGCCCATGTAAAAGAGTGTTGTGATTTTCAAACAAAAGGATGAGACATTTACATAACCTATACTTCAAATCTTGGTTTATAGTAAATTGCTAATAGAGAAGTGAGTTCTGGTCCGATTGCAATGATATTACAATAAAAATGATTGTACAGTCCAGGGCTACACACTCCAGCTGAATACCAAACGGATGGGAAAGATAGATACACCATCTGGAAGGCCTGAAGTAGACCTTTCAGACAGTACCATCCGCACGGAAGTGTACCGGCTTGGAGTTTTTGGAATTTGGTGCATACAGTCTGCAAAGTCTGCAGGCTGGATAACCTCAGGACAAATCGTCTCAGGGGTTATTTTTCAGCCCCCAAACCCATCTACTATGTTACATAATCGTGTAGGTATTGCGAGGCGCTGCATAATGCAAAAGAAATCATGTTTTTACGTGCAGTAGAAGAATTACTATGCTGAAAATACAAATGAGAATGGTGCTGAGCATGGGGGATTTTCCTAATTTGGTAACAAGTTTGAGTTTTGTAGTGGTTGTGGCACGGGCGCCGATACCAAAGTACACTCGGGTAACGCAAATTTTGTACACTTTTTGTATTGCCACCAGCTGGGACCAAATATATGCAAGCACAAAGATAATGACCAGTTAGTAGGACGATCCTTCCTAAAGTCAGGGCTCGTAATTTTTGTGCACCCCTTTTCATTGAAAAAACAGCTCAGAATGAAAGGCACAATCCCTTCTTTATCTTTGCTTTTCAAGCTTAATGATCAATGGCTAAAACTGTTCATGGTAGACAAGATATTGTTCATTAGGTGTACGAGTGTGATGCCCATGAGCCTAGCCAACACGCGTCGTTGTGCAAACATGCAAAACTTGGTGTGTTTGTGATTGTCAGCGACTGACTAGAACCCACTGTTCATGCCACGTCACACAACAATCAGAGAGGTAAGGGAATTGTATTGCAATGCACACTAGCCAGGAGTATTGACTAGGTCGAAACTGGGGTCTAAGTACAGATATCTACTTATATACCCAAACTTAGTGCGCACAGACCAAGCAGTACACTACTTAAATATGGCTACTCTAGTGGAGTGGGCGGGACTAATGATGTCATAGGTGATGTCATCATCAATGATGTCACTATGTATTGGATATAGTATGATCTTGGACACTTTATTTCCTTTTATTATTTTGCGTACCAGGTGACTTGAACTCCTGACTTGTTGTTCTGCGTCACCTGACATGTTGATGTATTATGTAATGCTTCCCTTGAAGCGGCAGAGTCCATGGATGGTGCTCTCTATCTTTTGCACTCATCCATTGGACTCAGGCATGTTTAGTTTCCATAATATATCATCTTTTGCACTCATCCATTGGACTCAGGTCACTGTCTGTGTTTGTTGTGAGACCACTCCGCCTCACAGGTTATGAGCCTTGCGCTGTAACTTCACAACAACGTTCAGTACATCGTCGACAACATCCTCCTTGAATTTCGTTCAAATCGGAGTTGATCTGGTCCCTCTGGAAGAGTTTCTGTCAACTGCAAAGTTCTGGCTGTTCGGATTGGGCTGTAATCGCAGGGTTGGGTTCTGTGGTGTGTCCGTCGTCTTTGTGTCGATTTTCGTGCCGCCATTCGCACTTGCTGGCACTCTACACCCCTCTGCATCGACATCCTTATCATCCTCTCATCTGCACTCTCTGCTCTTCGTCTCATCGCTCAAAATCGGCTGGACAGATCGTGCTGAAACTTCGCACATCGTCTCCGTACTCTGGTCCCACTCGTCGTACCAACTTGTGGCCGATTCGACTTCGAATTGAGGGTGCTGCATCGATTTCGACTTTTGCAGTCTCTATCTGTCTGTTTGTCTGCTCCCTGCATCGTTTCTGCATAGCGGACTCAGTTCTCGCCCGATCGCTCTGCGATTTTACACACGTGCTCGTGTTCACGTCGTCTCGGTGTGTGTTGATTTGCGTCTCAATCGCTCCACCCGTTCCCCCTCTGTGTCGCGTTTTGCGCGGTTTGCCAGCTCTGGTACCTGACAGTTCAGACCCATTTCATTCCATTTGGTTGTTGTTGGATCAGATAGTCTATTGGTTGTGAAGCTCGACTGCAGGGCCTTAGTTTGCCCTTTGTGACGCTTTTCTAAGTGTTTACTTAAGCCTAGAGCCTCTCTCATCCAGCGGTGCCTGCGGAGTCTTAACAGACTGACAGACCAGCACTGTCTTGCGACGATTCTGTGTATACATTGATCATTTTGGGTGTTTGGAATCTGTTTGGCTGGTATTGACCTGATATCTGCAAATCGCGTAATTCGACTTGTACACGTTTTCGGCCATCACACCCCAACTGCTTGTCCGTTTGATCCCCAACTTCGCACTCTCACTCGCACCACCATCGTCTACCATCGCTCCCATCGCCATGTCCGCATCTACCACCTCCGACTCGCAATCGACATTTTCCTTCGCTAAGCTCAATGACAGCAACTACGCGACATGGAAACTCGAAATGCGAGCTGCTCTCCAAGCCAAGACTCTCTGGCGCATCGCTTCTGGCATTGCGACGAAACCATCAAAGGCAGAGGAGCAGGAGGCATGGGAGGAGAAATCGGAGCAAGCAGCTGGCTTTATCTACGGAAAACTCAAGCATGGCATGCAGATCCTGGTTCAGGACGATTTGGGTAACCCAGTGGAGATGCTGAAGAAGCTGAAGGAGCTCAACCAGCAGGACAATGCGGCGTCTCGTTTTATTGCCTATGACGAGTTCTTCAGCATTGCCAAAGCCGAGGACGAGTCGCTTACTGCTCTCACTGCTCGCGTTGAGGAGTCGTTGCACAAGCTCAGGAATGCGCGCAGCTCTAAGCTCACCCTTGAGAAGTTTGAGGATGAGCTTGCGTCCATGTGTCTTATTCGCGCTCTCCCAGACGAGTACAAAGCCTTCCGATCTGCCCTACTGCTTATGCCTACCTTCACCCTCGAGACGGTCAAGAAAGCGTTCTTGCAGGAGCAGAAAGCCAGTGGACCTCGCGCTGCAGACTCTGCACTCGCTCTCAAGGCCTCTGCTCCACCCTCCAAATCGACTTCATTGTCCTCCTCCTCGTCTCAGCCTCTTGTCTGCGATTTTTGCGGCATGAAGAACCACCTTGAAGCATTGCTACAAGCGTCGTGATGCGATGAAGGAGTTGAAGGACAAGAAGAAGAGGGGAGGCAAGGCAAAGGCGAATGCGGCGCAGGAGAACACAGAGTCGACTCAGTCTGCTGAGTTTGCTGGCAATGCAAGTACCCATGACTTCACCAATCCCAACTCGCCCCTCCTCTCTGATGCAGGATCTGACTGGATTGTTGATACAGGCGCCACTTGCCACATGACACCTCATCGTCATTGGTTCAACCAGTATACCTCCAATCGCACACCCATCCGCCTCGCCAACAACGACATTATTTACTCAGTTGGAATGGGGACTGTCCGCTTTCAACCAGTGGTCAATGGAAAGAAGGGTCGTCTGCTAGAGTTTGAGCGTGTCCTTCATGTACCAGATCTCAGAAACAATCTCCTCTCAGTCCTGTATTTAACTCGTGTCAAATCCTACATTGTCACTATCAAGTCTGATCAGATTCTATTTTGTCGCAACGGCACTCTCCTCTTCACTGCTGCAATCAACACCAACTACGCCGCGTTCCTCAATGGACAAGTTGTGCCCATGACCCAATTCTCTGGCATGGTTAGCACCTGTCCACTCGACTTAACGCTCTGGCATCGTCGTTTTGCACACTTAAATCATGGGGATGTCAAGAGACTGATCGATCAGGACATGGTTAAGGGGATTACTGTGAAGTCTATGGAGTCGCCTGACCCAATCTGCGAGCCTTGCATTGCAGGCAAGCAGCATAGGTCTAATGTCTCAAGACTTGCATCCCATCGTTCTACTGGTCTGTTGCAGCTGGTCCACTCTGATGTGCATGGCCCTCTGCCAGTTCAAACTCGGCATGGTTATCGTTACTGGATCACATTCATTGATGATTACAGTCGGCGCTGGGGAGTCATACCCCTTAAAAAGAAAAGCGATGCGTTTGACGCTTTCAAGCGCTACAAAGCACATGCAGAGAACCAGCTCAACCTGAAGATCAAAGCGACGCGCGATGACAAGGGAGGAGAATACATGCCCAAGGCATGGGAGCAATTCTGCATTTCTGAAGGGATTCACCGGCAACACACTGTTCGTGATGAACCCCACCAGAATGGAGTAGCTGAGCGAGCGAATCGCACTTTGGCTGAGGGCATTACTACTATGCTGAACGAAGCACACCTACCTGCCAGTTTCTGGTGGGATGCGGTCAATGCTTTTGTTCATGTGCACAATCGCTCCCCTACTTCTGCTGTCCAGGGCAAGACGCCCTATGAGCTGTGGCACAATTCCAAGCCGGATGTGTCGCATTTTCGAGTATTTGGCTGCACCTCCTATGTGCATGTCAAGAAAGATATGCGCAAACAGCTCCAGTCACACACGCAGAAATGCTCTTTTATTGGTTACCCTGAGAACTACAAAGGCTGGATATTCTGGAACTCCATAACGCGCAAAGAGGTCATTAGTGACTCTGCTCAGTTTGATGAGCGCGTGTTCCCTGGAAATACCAGGTCTCCTGTCGACTTAAGGGTTCCAACTCCTCCAGAGGCTACAGCTGTGCCGGAACAGGGGGGAGATGGCGATGTGGATGATGTTCCGCCACTTCTTCTCCCTGCTAATCCACCAGCTCCTCCTCCTCGTCCTGCCACTCCTCCTGCTCGTCCCCCACCAGCTCCAGTCACTCCTCCCTTTCGTCCTGCACCACCTCCGGTGACTCCAACTCGGCCTGCTGTAAAGCGCGAGCGAGCTCCATCGGATGTACCTCCTGACCCTCCTGTGTTCTCTCCCTCTGCTCACCCTCCTCCTGCGAAACGACCCAAGGAACCTCCTGCTCCCACTCCTGCACCTGAGTCTACACCTGCACCTGAAGCGCCTTCTTGGCCTTCAACGTCCTGGCGCCCTCAGCCGCGTCCCATGCATGGGTACAGAGATGCAGTGATTAATCCACTTGCAGATTATCCAGGTTGTCGCATTCCTAGGGCTCCAGCTGCACCAGCACCAGCAGCAGCACCTACACCTGAGCCTGTGATTGAGCGCAGTGACGAGTTAGACATCATGTCTGAGGATGAGATGCAGGCTGAGGCGCTTATGTTTGCTGGGCTTATGGACTTTGGGGCAAATGCGGCACTTGAGGACTGCTACATCAGTTTTGAGGACGCACACAATCATGTGTTGAAGTCTACAAACTGCTTTGAGCATGTCTTCTCTGCGGAGGTGCGCACCCAGTATGGTCCTGAGCCGGTACACTGGAGAGACATCAAAGGACGCCCTGACGCTTCCCTCTGGGAACAGGCTGCAATGGACGAGTTTATCAGTCTTGTTGAGAATGGCACCTTCACCCCAGTCAGACTTCCTTCTGGTCGTAAGACCATTGGCTGTCGGTGGGTATTCAAACTCAAGCGCAAGGCAGATGGCTCAGTGGACAGGCATAAGGCGCGATTGGTGGCAAAGGGTTACTCACAGCGCCCTGGCTTAGAGTTTGCACAGGTGTTTGCTCCTACTGCCAAGTGGGCTGCACTTCGCGCTATACTGGCCTTGGCTGCAATTGAGGACCTGGAGTTGTTCAGCATTGACATCTCCACTGCGTTCCTCAATGGTGACTTGGATCATGACGTCTACATGGACCAGCCAGAAGGATTTGAGGAGTACTATGGCGCCGGCTTTGTGCTTAAGCTTGCTAAGGCGATCTATGGCTTGAAGCAGGCTGGGCGCCAATGGCACAAGAAACTCGACTCTGTGTTGAAGGGCATGGGCTTCTCTCTGGTTCGCTGCGACAACAGCATTTGGGTCTACAGACGCGACGATGTGCGCATCATCATTCCAGTCTATGTGGATGACATGACCATTGCTGCAAAGTCGAAGGAGCAATTCTTGTTTGTCAAGCGCGAACTTGAAAAGCACTTCAAACTGCGCGACCTCGGCCCTACCTCCTTCCTGCTTGGCGTCCATATTGAGAGAGACCGCTCAATCCGATCCCTATCCCTATCTCAGCGCCAGTACATCACTGACTTACTTGAGCGCTTTGAAATGGCTGGATGCGGCGAGGTTTCTACTCCATTGCCAGAAGGCCATCGTCTCAGCAAGTCCATGGGTCCCCTCACTCCAGAAGAGATCGCATTCATGAAGACTGTCCCCTACAGGCAGCTGATTGGTGCACTCATGTATCTGGCTGTGGCGACGCGTCCTGACATCTCCTATGCGGTTGGACTCCTTGCGCGCTTCAGTTCTAATCCTGGTCCTGCTCACTGGAAGGCTGCAAAGCACTTGTGTCGTTACCTTCAGGGTACCAAAGACATGAAGTTGACTTATGCGCCTGACAAGAACTCGTCTGAATTGTTCACCACATTCACTGACGCGGACCATGGAGGGGATGAGGATGACAGGCGCTCTACAAGCGGCCTGGTGGTTAAGATGGGAACTGGTGCTATCAGCTGGGCTAGTCGTCTTCAGACTATTGTGACACTCTCCACCACTGAAGCGGAATACATTTCTGCTGTCCAGGGTGGTCAGGAGATTATGTGGTTGCGCAACTTGTTCTCAGAATTTGGCTATGAGTTCAATGCGCCCTCCACACTCTATGTGGACAACCAATCTGCCCTTGCTGTTGCCAGGAACCCTGAACACCATGGACGGATGAAGCACCTGGACTTGCGGCACTACTGGCTGCGCGATGTGGTTGAGTCGGGTCTCATTGACATTCGCTATCTCCCCACCAAGTCTATGCCGGCTGACATCATGACCAAGGCGCTTGGACGCGTGAAGGTGATTGAGATGCGTGGCATGCTAGGTCTTCTGTGATTGACAGGCGTGTCAGATCAGGGGGGAGTATTGGATATAGTATGATCTTGGACACTTTATTTCCTTTTATTATTTTGCGTACCAGGTGACTTGAACTCCTGACTTGTTGTTCTGCGTCACCTGACATGTTGATGTATTATGTAATGCTTCCCTTGAAGCGGCAGAGTCCATGGATGGTGCTCTCTATCTTTTGCACTCATCCATTGGACTCAGGCATGTTTAGTTTCTCTAATATATTATCTTTTGCACTCATCCATTGGACTCAGGTCACTGTCTGTGTTTGTTGTGAGACCACTCCGCCTCACACTATGATGTCAGGGTCTAGCCCTTATGACATAAGATTATCTAATGTCCGCTATTGTCTGTATTATCTAAAGTGGCCATGATTTGTAAGGAAATAAGAAAATGAAAATGATTGTTCATGACAGTGATGGCATCACAGGTGTCTAAAGGACCGGTGTCCGTGACAAAAGTTCCACTTTCATGAATCATTTGTTTCATTTTTTCCTCTGCATGGAATTTTTAAATAATTTCATACATTATTCCTAGTGCAACTAACATGCATTATATAAATTCTGTTCAGCAAAAAGTAGCTGCATACATTTACAAGAGACGGAATTCAACTGGGTGTCTAAAGGAGGTGTAGTACACTGTATGACCCTATTGAATGTTCTGTATCATTACTGGCTGCCTTGAAAACCTATGAACTACCTGCGGGTATTGGAAAATCACAAATTCTTGACCCAGACCCATGACAATCCGTTTCCCACAGATCACCTGTCAATGGGTGAACCATGAATACGGATCTGTAGTCCGGGTTTGGTCACAGGTTTCCATAGGTTTTAAGGACTTGTGGTGAGCTCTAGGCAATACTATGTTTTGCCGGTATGGCAAAATTGTAATATGCTTGAAATCACTTTTTCTGGCAAATCTGACCTTGCAAAGGCATTGCAAGAATAAAATTAAATTTTGGCAAAATTTGGCTTCGGAGGTGGCCAGCTGGAGCTGAGGGTTACAGGTAATCAGGACTTCCATTACGAGCCCTGACTTTAGGAAGGATCGTCCTACTAACTGGTCATTATCTTTGTGCTTGCATATATTTGGTCCCAGCTGGTGGCAATACAAAAAGTGTACAAAATTTGCGTTACCCGAGTGTACTTTGGTATCGGCGCCCGTGCCACAACCACTACAAAACTCAAACTTGTTACCAAATTAGGAAAATCCCCCATGCTCAGCACCATTCTCATTTGTATTTTCAGCATAGTAATTCTTCTACTGCACGTAAAAACATGATTTCTTTTGCATTATGCAGCGCCTCGCAATACCTACACGATTATGTAACATAGTAGATGGGTTTGGGGGCTGAAAAATAACCCCTGAGACGATTTGTCCTGAGGTTATCCAGCCTGCAGACTTTGCAGACTGTATGCACCAAATTCCAAAAACTCCAAGCCGGTACACTTCCGTGCGGATGGTACTGTCTGAAAGGTCTACTTCAGGCCTTCCAGATGGTGTATCTATCTTTCCCATCCGTTTGGTATTCAGCTCAGAATTCAATTTTGAAAACCCTGTCAAATCAGCATTTTGTCCGGCCTCAACAATTTAAGTCTCTTTACTTTTCTCCAGATTCTTTACATCATTCAACAATAATCTGAAATGCCTCTCTAATGGTGTGTTCAGCAAGCCGAGGCATTGGGTGGTTGCTGAGTTATAGAGTGTACAAGTCCGAAGTTTTGGCTACTTTGAGCATTTTGTCTGGCTTCAGACATTTGGGCCTTTTCACTTTTCTCTGGTTTCTTTACATCATTCAACAGTACTCTGAAATACCTTTCTAATGGTGTATTCAGCATGCCGAAGCATTGGGTGGTTGCTGAGTTATAAAGTGCACAAATCCGAAGTTTTGGCCAATACCACTTTCCCAGGCTCAAATGTCCCAACCTGCACAAGAAGGTGGAGACAATTCTGCACAGATATGACCTGGGACATTCCCAGTCCTTTCTTTCAGCATATCTATATGCACTCCTGTGTCTATATGCTCTGCTGGGCATCATGCAGGTCCGAAAAAATGACATTTACAGCTAAGAAATGCCTAAGAACCCCAGATCTTGGCCGAAAAAAATCGAAAAAATCGAAATTAAAATGGAAATGAGGCCGGACTTGCAGGGTAGGCTGAAGGATATCAACCAGGCAAATACCCATGCATTTTTACACAGTAAACCACAGTAAATTCGAATTTGCAGTTTAAACAGAGGTGCCGCTTTGTGATTACATAATATTCTAGTGGGTATTTTTTATTTCTCTTCACACCATCCTCTGGAGGGGATTATTCCGCTTTTTTAGCAATTTAAATCACGGAAATTCATCAAGAATTGCCTCATGAATTGCATGAAAAGTTACGAGCCCTGACTTTAGGAAGGATCGTCCTACTAACTGGTCATTATCTTTGTGCTTGCATATATTTGGTCCCGGCTGGTGGCAATACAAAAAGTGTACAAAATTTGCGTTACCCGAGTGTACTTTGGTATCGGCGCCCGTGCCACAACCACTACAAAATTCAAACTTGTTACCAAATTAGGAAAATCCCCCATGCTCAGCACCATTCTCATTTGTATTTTCAGCATAGTAATTCTTCTACTGCACGTAAAAACATGATTTCTTTTGCGTTCTCAAGCGCCTCACAATACCTACACGATTATGTAACATAGTAGATGGGTTTGGGGGCTGAAAAATAACCCCTGAGACGATTTGTCCTGAACTTATCCAGCCTGCAGACTTTCCAGACTGTATGCACCAAATTCTGAAAAATCCAAGCTGGTACACTTCTGTGCGGATGGTACTGTCTGAAAGGTCTACTTCAGGCCTTCTGGGTGGCTCTTTCTCCTCTTTGATCTTTTGAGTATTGGGTCCAGACTGTGTTTTTGAATCTCCTTTTGGATGATGTTTTTGAAGTTCTAAAATGGATCAGTCAATTCATTATGCATTATTTTTGCTCAACATAATCTTTTCCTAGGCTTCAATGGATGTCATTGGTACATTGATATTTATTTCCAAGGTCACCAGCCTTTTAATCTTATTTTGTTTATTCTGGGTAATCACTTCCCACACCGCTATTTGTGAAACTTAAATTTTGTTTAATTTGTTCTGTCCTATCTATTCACACTGCAGCTCTGAAATTTTGTACACCTTATCTTGGCACCTTTATTTACTAGTGGGATTCTTCAGCATGCCTAGTTGATATGGCAAAGGTGGAGATTTTGTACTTATTCCCCTATAAATGAGTTTAAACTCAACCTATTCAAATGTTTATTTCAAAACTGAAGCATAGGATATGTAAAGGGATATGAGATGCTCCTGGGAAAATATTCAGCAAAGGAGCTACTTGTGGTTGCCATTTTTTATGTGCTTTAAGATAATTCACCAACTAAATCTTGAGTTATAAGTAGAGTGTTACCTTGATCTCCCTGAAGGTAGGACTCAACTAATCATATGAATAATGTCTTGTCTTTCTTCAGAAATTCAAAACATATTGATTACATCAGCTAACCTGGGCTCGTAACCTGCCATGCGAAGCAGTGGCCACTACCCAAGTAAAGAGAAGTGATTTTGGTGAAATGTTGAAAATTCTTGATAATTACGGCATACTTTAAATGCAGAAAAATGTGAGGGGTGTGAACGGACACAACCTGCAGGTTAATTTCCCAATCTCCCTGCCATTCTCTAAGAATATGTAACTTCTGCCAGATTTTGCCAACCCCAAATTCAAGCTTAGTACAGTTGATTATCTCATAACGAATCCAGTCCATCCCATTTCCTATGCATTAGCAGATCATATCATAACATTAAGAGGCAACGGCCACTTCAGACACAGCCACATCAAAAATTGGTCATGCTGAGTTAGGCTGAGTCACTTTTAGTCATGATTGGTCATTTTTAGTCATCTACAAACACGGCAATTCTGCCTCCTCCCATCAAATTCCCTTCCTCGGCCAACCTGCCTGCTCCCTCCCAAAGCGGCAACTCAGCAGGTCCTTAAATGCACATCCATAAGCGGCAAAACTGCAAATCCGAAAATACAGTCTCAAAGCGGCAACAGTGCAGAAATAAAATAAAGAACAGACTCAAAACGGCAACTGCTGCTCAAATAGTTCCTTAAACTGGCAAACTTACAATATTAGAACTTTCAACAGCCTCTCACACCACTGATGCACTTTATAATACACAGCTTCAAAGTAAACTTCATCCATCAATTTAAATTTGAAATGTTCAAACTGCTATCTTACAGGTGGCACCAAAAAGTGTTGATGTTTCCCAAAAAGGGAAGGTGATTCACATCCGCCTGCGAGACACACGCACTGTCGCAATCCAGTTACACATGCTAAATACATCCACAAAAGTGCTTGAGCACCGGAAAAGTTGTGTCATGCATATAGCAAGTGTACATGCTGGAGAAAAAGTGCCCAGGATGGCAGATGTGAGTTGCTTTCCTTTTTGGGTGGTGCTTCAACACTTTTTGGCACCACCTGTAAACAGCACTCCCTCTTTCAAAAATTACCCATAATATTACTAAGCAGCAACCCCACAGAGTCGTCCATCCCCAGAGAGTCCATGAACCCAGAGAGTCCCAGGCTTCGCCTGGGACTCTCGGCTGGTGCAGTAGTATATGATGCATATGTGACATACACTGTACTCTTTGTACTCTTGTCACACTCAAAAAGCATAACCCACTTTCGCAACCATTGGGAAGAATGAATGAGTATTTGAGAGAAAGACATATTTCAAGATACGCATAATCATTAAAAATGATTCCAAGAAGTGTCCATGGGCTGTGAGTTTGAGTGGTAAAGGATGAGTCGAGAGTAACCTGTTTATGGGAACTTTACCTCCATGAGAAAGGAAAAAAAAAGCAGCAACGACACAGTCATTGCCATTTCTGCTTTTTTTTTTGCCATTCCGGCTGTCAGAACTATGTCGGGATCACATTGAGGCTGCCATCGAGGAGATCACCATCGAAGTGTAGCCAATTTGGCTATTTTTTGATATTTGTCAATGGAAATTGTCCCAAAATAGTAAATTTACTAATGCATACGGCCAAAATTCTTACGCATTATTCGAAAGCAGATTTTTTTTGCATATCGTCCCCATTTTCTATGCATTACAGTATAGTACGCCTCCTTTAGACACCGGTGGTCCTTTAGACACCCCACATTTTCTCCTTCATTTCTTTGTATTTTGGCCTGAAATTTTACATATCCATTGCAGTAGGACTGTTCTAACTGCGTATAAATTCTGAGCAAAGGAAATGCATGTGCTGATCCTTGAGGGTCAAAAATGTCTCAAAATCTGCATTTAGCAGGAATGATGCAATCAACATCTGCAGTCCTTAATTTTTTGGAACCTCCTATTACTGACTTGGGTAGTGGCCACTGCTTCGCATGGCAGGTTACGAGCCCAGGTTAGCTGATGTAATCAACTTGGGTAGTGGCCACTGCTTCGCATAGCAGGTTACAATCCTGGTTGGTAGCCCATGTAAAGAGTGTTGTGATTTTCAAACAAAAGGATGAGACATTTACATAACCTATACTTCAAAATTTGGTTTATAGTAATTTGCTGATAGAGAAGTGAGTTCTGGTCCGATTGCAATGATATTACAATAAAAATGATTGTACAGTCCAGGGCTACACACTCCAGCTGAATACCAAACGGATGGGAAAGATAGATACACCATCTGGAAGGCCTGAAGTAGACCTTTCAGACAGTACCATCCGCACGGAAGTGTACCGGCTTGGAGTTTTTGGAATTTGGTGCATACAGTCTGCAAAGTCTGCAGGCTGGATAACCTCAGGACAAATCGTCTCAGGGGTTATTTTTCAGCCCCCAAACCCATCTACTATGTTACATAATCGTGTAGGTATTGCGAGGCGCTGCATAATGCAAAAGAAATCATGTTTTTACGTGCAGTAGAAGAATTACTATGCTGAAAATACAAATGAGAATGGTGCTGAGCATGGGGGATTTTCCTAATTTGGTAACAAGTTTGAGTTTTGTAGTGGTTGTGGCACGGGCGCCGATACCAAAGTACACTCGGGTAACGCAAATTTTGTACACTTTTTGTATTGCCACCAGCTGGGACCAAATATATGCAAGCACAAAGATAATGACCAGTTAGTAGGACGATCCTTCCTAAAGTCAGGGCTCGTAACTTTTCATGCAATTCATGAGGCAATTCTTGATGGATTTCCGTGATTTAAATTGCTAAAAAAGCGGAATAATCCCCTCCAGAGGATGGTGTAAAGATAAATAAGAAATACCCACTAGAATATTATGTAATCACAAAGCGGCACCTCTGTTTAAACTGAAAATTCGAGTTTACTGTGGTTTACTCTGTAAAAGTGCATGGGTATTTGCCTGGCTGATACCCCTCAGCCTACCCTGCAAGTCCGGTCTCATTTCCATTTTAATTTCGATTTTTTCGGTTTTTTTCGGCCAAGATCTGGGTTTCTTAGGCATTTCTTAGCTGTAAATGTCATTTTTTCGAACCTGCATATGTCCAGCAGAGCACATAGACACAGGAGTGCATATAGATATGCTGAAAGAAAGGACTGGGAATGTCCCAGGTCATATCTGTGCAGAATTGTCTCCACCTTCATGTGCAGGTTGGGGCATTTGAGCCTGGGAAAGTGGTATTGGCCAAAACTTCGGATTTGTGCACTTTATAACTCAGCAACCACCCAATGCTTCGGCATGCTGAATACACCATTAGAAAGGTATTTCAGAGTACTGTTGAATGATGTAAAGAGACCAGAGAAAAGTGAAAAGGCCCAAATGTCTGAAGCCAGACAAAATGCTCAAAGTAGCCAAAACTTCGGACTTGTACACTCTATAACTCAGCAACCACCCAATGCCTCGGCTTGCTGAACACACCATTAGAGAGGCATTTCAGAGTATTGTTGAATGATGTAAAGAATCTGGAGAAAAGTAAAGAGACTTAAATTGTTGAGGCCGGACAAAATGCTGATTTGACAGGGTTTTCAAAATTGAATTCTGAGCTGAATACCAAACGGATGGGAGAGATAGATACATCATCTGGAAGGCCTGAAGTAGACCTTTCAGACAGTATCATCCGCACAGAAGTGTACCGGCTTGGATTTTTCAGAATCTGGTGCATACAGTCTGGAAAGTCTGCAGGATGGATAAGTTCAGGACAAATCGTCTCAGGGGTTATTTTTCAGCCCCCAAACCCATCTACTATGCTACATAATCGTGTAGGTATTGTAAGGCGCTTGAGAACGCAAAAGAAATCATGTTTTTACGTGCAGTAGAAGAATTACTATGCTGAAAATACAAATGAGAATGGTGCTGAGCATGGGGGATTTTCCTAATTTGGTAACAAGTTTGAATTTTGTAGTGGTTGTGGCACGGGCGCCGATACCAAAGTACACTCGGGTAACGCAAATTTTGTACACTTTTTGTATTGCCACCAGCTGGGACCAAATATATGCAAGCACAAAGATAATGACCAGTTAGTAGGACGATCCTTCCTAAAGTCAGGGCTCGTAATTTATCTTTATGATAATATGTAGTACAATGTACGCTTCATTTGAAAATTTCAAGCTCGGAAATCGGTGGTCAAAAACATTAATGGTAGGCAGGGTACTGTACATTGGCTGTCTGAGTGTGACACCTGCAAACCGCCAATGCGCGTTGTCGGGCACCTCTCCAACGTTATCTGGCACGTTTGTGATGGTGTCACAGGGTGTCTAAAGGACCTATGTTTGTGACAAAATCCTTGTTTTCGAGAATTATTTGTTTTCATTTTTTCCTGAACACAGGATCTCGTTAAATTTTCATATAGCACTCTTAGTATGGTTAGCAATCACTATATAAATTTTAATCAACGAAAAGTAGCATTGTACGGTGAAGCAGGCAAAAATATGATTGGGTGTCTAAAGGAGGCGTACTATATACTGTAGCGGGTTTATGCATTACAGTCGACTATCTCCTATTGCATAAGCTACTAATGCATAAATCTCAAAATGCATAGAAAATGGAGGGGACCGAGCTCGTCCCCGCCAATATATGCAAGAAATCTACTATTTAATAATGCATAGAAATTTTGGTGTTTATGCACGAATAGAAGTGCTATTTTGGGCTAATTCCAGTAGCATTTGTTTGATTGTCCACGTCTCGATGTGATCCTGGCTCCCGAGCTTGGCATGATTGACAGCAAACGCAAAAAGAAAAAGTGGGGGAACAGAGAGGTCAAGCTGCCGCTTTTCCATTCTCCACCGAGCCCTTGTGCTGCTCCTTTTCTTTCACATGGAGGTAAAGAAACGCAAGCCCCGAGGGAAACCAGCACCATATCCACCACGTGCACCTAAAGTAAAACATGTGCTGACACCAAAGACATCTGCAGTTGTGAAGCCGAAACGTTCTGAGAAGACCCTCACGCTAAACGATTGGTTAACGGTGGTGAATTATTGTGACACTAATCCAGGATTGCGCCAGGAGCACATTGTTGCATATTTTGCTAGCCGCCCAGAGGGTGCTCTGAAGTTTTCGCAGTCAATTCTTTCACGGCACTTGTCCAAACAGGGACGGGCTAGGGCATACCACAAGTCGATCCCCGGGTTGACCCGGACCTGTTGGCGGATCTACCCGTGACCCAAAATCCTCAACCCGGACCCGGCATGACCTGGACCCGTTGGGACACGGATCTACGGGTCACCAAATTCCCACGGTTCCAGGTCACGGAGGTCACGGGTTTGTTCACAGCTCCCTGCGGGTCTTTACTGATTATAAAATTATATTAGGTTGTTGAATGAATAAGTTACAAGTATGCAAGTTGATACATACAACATATGTACAATATACAAATGAATGAACCGGCGAAAAATATACCTATGAACTACCCACGGGTATTGTAAAAGTACAAATTCTCAACCCGGACCCGTGACAATCCGTTTCCCACGGATCACCCGTACACGGGTGATCCGTGAATACGGATCTGCAGTCCAGGTCGGGTCGCGGGTTTCCACGGGTTCTAGGGACTCGTGGTATGCCCTAGGACGGGCAGCCGACCAGGAAAAGCTCACACATACCGTAGATGCTCTTTCTTCAAGAAGAATACGGATCGTTACCCGGCCCGATGTGGAAGAATCTCTAGTCTTATGGTACAAGCACATGGAGGAATAGGGGGAGATGGTGAACGGACCTATGCTAGCAGCAAAACGAGAGAGGTTTGAAGATGTGATTGGTGTGCCAATGGAAGAGAGGTTGACGAGCACAGGCTGGATATCCAAGTTTTGTAAATCGTACGTTTTCAATTATAATAAATACTCTGCATAATTGAGAATAACATTGCCGGTATAGCTACGGTTTAAAGGAACATCGTAGACACGGAGAGGCAGGCTCTGTGGACCTTGCGGCTGTCCAAGTTGAACGTAAAAGGCTTTCAGAGCTTCTTTCAAAGTATGCAAAGAAGGACCGATGGAATTTTGACGAGTCTGGTTTATTTGGATTGTAAGGATTTGATACGGATGACACTTGCATTGACTAACTTTTCTCAAGTGCTCCGCCGGATCGTGGACTGGCAACGCAGCAAATGTCAGGGAAGAAAACCAGTAAGAACCGACTCACAGTTGGTTTTGCATGCAATGCAGATGGGAGCGAGACACTGCCAGTCTTTTTTATTGGAAAGTCGAAGCAGCCCTGATGTTTCGGAAAAAAAACTCCAGCTCAGAGAGGCTTCTACTATCGTAACAATAAAACCTCATGGATGACAACCACTTACTTTGAAGAGTGAGTCAGTATTGCTGCGTACAAGATTAAAACCTACAATAATATACAGATGGGTGAAAGAGCAGGACCGTGCCTTCAGGAGACAGAACCGGCACATCTGCTTGCTGGTCGACAACTTCGCTGGCCACAACATTGGATACAAGCCAACTAATATTTGTTTGGAATTCCTCGCACCTAACATGACCGCATTCATTCAACCCCTCGATGCTGGAAATATTCGGTGCTTTAAAGCACATTACCGACGTGCTTTCTGTTTGCGAGCAATTGATCTTGATGAGACAGGAGCAGTTGATATCTACAAAGTGAGCTTACTGGAGGTGATGCTAATGGCAAAGGCAGCCTGGGCCGCCGTGACACCGGAGACGAGGCAAAACTGTTGGAATCACGCACAAATACAAAATGCAATTAAAGCGTAAGTCACATTCACAGAAGATAAGATCACGTACTAACCTGAAATTCCAGTGTAACCACTCAGATGATCCAGCAGGGAGAGAGCATAGCGGTGTCGGCGGCTGAACCAAAATCTCCTAGCCAAGATCCGGAAGCATGGAAATTTTTATTTGCATTCGCCGAAGGCTGTGATTCCATGACCATGCCAGTTGCAATAGCAATGCTTGAAGCGTATCTCGCAGAGAAGTATCGCTACGAAGACTGGAAGCCAGCATTTAATGCTGTGTTCAATGCAGAATCAGACGTACCGGCTGCAGTCAAGGCCGTTCAAGATCTTGCATGCAAAGCGCAGGAGCCTACACCACTTTCAGCAAATCCATCCACCCTTCCCTTTGCATCACCATCCGTCACTGGTCCTCCGGTAGCGCCACAGCTCGAATTTCTGGAAAAATCCCTCATGAATGTCATTGATGACCTGCAAAAGCGAAACCGCATCCGTGGGACTGCACTTACCCTCGAAGAACTCGTCAACCCGATTGAAGAGCAGGAAGTTGGTGATTCGCCCTATCGTTTTCCTGGTGGCGACACTGAGATTGTTGCGGAGGCAAAGAGGTTGGTTGCCGAAAAAAATGGCGAGGCAGTAGCAGTGACAAACTTGACTCTTGATGATGATGATGATGATGATGAGGAGGACCCAGCAGAGGATTGCGTATCATCAAAAGAAGGGATCGAGCTGTGCGAGAAGCTGGAGAAGCTGTGTCTGGTCCACACCGAAGCTGAAGGTGTCGGTATGCTCGAGTTACAAAGACAGTTGAGGCGCATGCGTGGCCACTAGGGGGGCTCAAAGTTGAGCTTGAGAATCTCAAGCTCAAGCTCAAGTCTCAAGTTCCTGCCTAATTGGGCTCCTGCCCAGTTGGGTCGATTCAGGGTGTGATGGAAGGCAAAAACGGCACGTCGGCTTCGGCGCTCGGACAACAGGTGCCCGGTGCTTGGTCAGTGCGCAGTCGACCACCGGAAACCTTTTCGGGTGCACTAGGGTTATAGAGTTGTCTTGTCAATGTGTAACAATCTTCTCCTGTGTTCTGAAAAATATATATTGTCATGCACTTGCTAGGTATAATAGTCCTATGTAGACATCATGAGGTCAGAAAGAGGTAGTTGTTTCAAAATAGCAAAATGTAGTGAGAGAAGAGACCATATTACAAATTCGAGGGTTTGTTGATTGTAGCCCTAGCGCACCCGAAAAGGTTGCCGGCGGTCGACTGCGCACTGACCAAGCACCGGGCACCTGTTGTCCGAGCGCCGAAGCCGACGTGCCGTTTTTGCCTTCCATCACACCCTGAGTTGACCCAACTGGGCAGGAGCCCAATTAGGCAGGAACTTGAGACTTGAGCTTGAGCTTGAGATTCTCAAGCTCAACTTTGAGCCCCCCTACTTGCGACGGCTCGACTTGGTTTCGCACAAACAAGTCACGCTTGATTCATTCTTTGCCACGCAAAACTCAGCATCTATGGACACCTCCTGAATCACGTACATAGTATGTCTTTTATCTTAATCCTGCTCGGAAACACATATGTCTTTTCTTTCGCTATCAAAATAATATGAAATTCAGACGCGTGACAAATCTTTAGCTCGTGTCACAAGTAAGTCACAAACGTGACAATATACTAATGCATAATATCTACTAATGCATAGAAATTCCGAGAACGGCCGTATGCAATAGGAGATAATCGACTGTAGTAGCCGATTCGTTATGAGATAATCAACTGTAGTGCCAAACGGCAATTGCCATTTTGCCAGGCGGCAACGGCGAAACCCTCGAGTTCCGCCAACAACACTAGCCCCTCGGATTGGTTGCAGAAGAACTCATCTCTTATTTAGAGTTACTACCATGGCGCAGTACTCGACATTTGGCGCTACTCCTGACTCTCCGGGGGATATCTCACAAACGCCTCCGCCAACTGGCGCGCAAGGCGATCTGGAGCTAGAAATAGTCGGACTGGCGAATGCTCTGTACAATCTTGGCACAACGGTTGTCATAGATTCCACAAAAGAAAGACAATTGGCAAAGTCAGCAGTCGCCAGCGAGGAAGACGCTAGCAAACCGGTCGGCCAGAGAGTCAACGATGTCATCGGCCATCTATCTACAATTGAGGACCTGGCTGGAGATTTAAGAACAATGGTCCCCTTACAGATTCTGCAGTACGTTCACCAGTGGGCAATGGGCAATCTGGGGCGAATATCGTTGATATGTTCTAATGATAGGGATATCGATAATGCACGTAATCCAATGTTCTTAACCAAGGACCGACTGGAGCGCGCGGCCACGGAAAACCAGTTTATGAACGGAAAGATTAAAGCCATCGAAGTGTGTGCACTCGTTGGTCACTTATTCATGTCAATTTCTCACTTTAAGTGCCGTTTTTCGTGCGCGGGACGTGCTGATGCGCACCCCACTACAGTCTTACCGTAATACGTTGAACTCATCCTTGATGGATTATTTTCCCGAACTTGCGCCTCATCTTGATTCGGTCGACGAATATGCAATACCCTCAGTCCTTACTTCAAACCATGAGGTCAAATATGAGGTCTGAATTAGTTACTCGGGAGTAAGCTAGAAATTCGCTCGATCGTTGTTGCCGAGCCCACCCTTTGCTGATGAACAGGCCAGGCGTTCGCATAACGCGGTTTTCTCGCGTTTCGTCGAGAGCCGCACGTGTTTCTGGCCAGGCGTTAGATATCGTCGGATCCCAGGAACAATAATCTGTTGTATGGCAAGCTGAAAGACTAAGTTTTTTAGTGGGCAGACAGGAGCGGAGCCGTTAAATGGTGAAACGTTGTTCGTGTTCTCGACGAGCAAAGGTTAACTATGCAAGCTTGTACGATTGTGCCATCTGTATACATAGACAGATAAAATGAACAACCGACGCTTTATTCATTCTGTTTACACCGAGACCGTGACTTGGCAGGTCTGTGAGATTGAAAGAAGAGTACTCGTGTCCCTGAGGCAGGATCCGAATTCCTGATTCCTGATTCCTGATTCCTCGGGAATGTTCGCCAAATGAGGTCATAGCGGTCGTTGCTAGCGACGGTCCGGTCTGTTGTCCGACGCAGCGAAGCGCATTGGTACTCAGCACATAAAGACGCGTCGTGTTTGCTTGCTGCTGCTTTATTCGATTGACACTTTGATGGACTTACTGGACTCGTACGAATCGTTGTCTCCTTCCCCAATTCGAAATGACGTCGCTGCCGCTGTCCTGCGATCTATTATAAACGGTGTGCAGTCTCGTGTCTTTACACGCTATCGGTACAGATCACCAACGATGAATTAGCTCCGCCTTTCGCTTTCGCACCGACCGAGAGGGACAGACTCGTCCAGCTGCTTCTTAGAGACATCGGAGACAGTATCCAGCGTTCAGATGGAAAAGGGAGACTCCCGCAGCAGGGTAAGCTCATTTTTAGTGGCTGTCGGACAATTCATATATATGCCGTTTAGATATCGGCCTGGCATTGCTGGCTCTGAAAATCCTAGGACGAGCCCCTGCCGCTTCAACTATAATCTCGAAAGAAAATGTAAACGGTAGTCACTTTGTTGCTTGCTGCATGCTTTAATTGATCATGTCATACTTTATATACCAGAATCTCAAGGTGCTCTTAGGCGCGGCAGAAACCCTTCGGGACGTGGACAATGAGGCGGCGGATGATGCTTTGCGTTGTGTTGCGAATGCTCTTTTGCTGATCGAGAAGGGTCGCTCAACGTGGGTTAACTTACGAGGCTCAACTCATTGTGTAAATTTGCTAGAGGTGAGTCTTTCATACTCGCCTATTATCTTGCTCTTAATCAGTGCATGCAGAAAACGACATCTCCTACGTGCATATTCCTGTGTTCCCGCATACTCTTTCTTTCTACTGCATCTTCTGCTTCCGAGCTGCTCAAAGGCCTTCTCGATCATCCTGCGGATTCGACGTCTGACGGGACATACGACTCTAATGCTCAGCAAGATATAATCAATATAATCTCCAATCAGCTCGACTTCCTTTTATCCAGCATTCTACAGAATACGCTCATGAGCAAGGAGGCTATGACCGATCTGCTGAAGTTGACTTTCAATCTCCTCTGCCATTGGCCAAAGGTAATCGTCCATGCTCGCTATACTCTATTCGAGATTCCCAATCGGTCATGTTTTTAGATTGCACCTGATGCCGAAGATTCAAGCCAGGATTCTGGCAATGATGTTGAACGCGCAACACCTGAGCTCGCCGATGAAGATAGACCGGTACTTGGCGAACGATGGACAAAGCGGCTCGATGGGTTCGTCGAAAATTACTCTGGCCGTCAACATCTTTACTAACTTAACTTTTACATTTTAGAATTCTACCGTCATTACGACGAGTTTTTATCGGTCTACCACCGGTATCGCCAGCGCCGTTAGCAGCACCTTTAGCTCATGTCCTGCACGCTTTGTTACCGATCCCTGTGAGCGATAGACTTTATTCGGTCTGGTTCCCTGAGCAAGACGTTTTAGGTAAGTTCGTTCGTTATAGCTGCGTCTAATAATCGCTAATGTTCGTCCAGTATCAAACGAAAGTTCGAACATCGGCTCAAGCAACATCGCACCTATACCACCGGATACTCACTCGCAAGTTTCCTGTGGTTCGGTGTCTTCCACTGGAACAACACTTATTAAAGGGAAAGAGAAAGATGGTGAATTCCGGGGTGCTTTCGATCGCGCATTATCTATGTTGACTCCTCGCCTGTCTTTATCGTCTCGCTCACCATCGCCGTCTCCGCAAGTGTCTAAGGAAGCCGAGCTACCGCCAACCACTCCCGAAGTGTTAAGACGTAGCGTAGAACTTCTCGACATGTCTTTGGCGCATTATCTTCCCGGCAATGTTGACCCGGACGATGCATCTGTCCGACGAATCTGTGTTCAAGAGGATGTTCAGCTAGATCACGTTCTGACGCCGCTTGTTCTGCTGTTGACAAAATTCTGCAAGTCTAATGTGAGCTGTCGCAAGTGTTTCCGAGAGCATATCCTGCCGTCGAACCTGTGCGTTCCCAATCATTCTATCAAAGCCTATGGGTTCTAATGCTGCACAGAGATCGTTCGTCATCAATAGAAGGCCGGGCAAATACACTTGGACGATGTGTTAGACTCATGGCTTGCGTCAACCATCCGCAGCTTAAAGATGCAGTCGGAGAACTACTTTTCATCGCTTGTGACTCGGATGGTATGTGTTCGCAAACTGTCTGGGCGTGCTTCAAATAACCGTCCATTTCAGCCCAGGCGCTGTCAGGTCAGATAGGATATGGTAACGCCGCCGGTTTCCTCTTCAACAAGGGAATTCTTTCTGCGCCGCCGTGTGGATCGTCGAGCGGCGCCTCGGCCGTGACAGATCCATCTGTCAACCCCATCACTGGAATGATCCAACGCGAGCAGCCATCTGAGCCGGAGATGACGGACGAAGAGAAGGAGAGAGAGGCCGAAAAACTGTTCGTCCTGTTCGAACGGTTGGAAAAGTCGGGCGGTATGGAAAACCCTATCAAGAAAGCATTACACGAAGGGAAGCTCGAGAAATATACTGGGCGTCCCAATAAAGATGAGGATAGTGACTGAAACCGAGGCACAGGACGGGATATTTATCTAATATTAATTAATACTTTTTTCATCTGCGTACGCACATAATGAGACTAATCTCGTAGGACATATGTATTGATGACGCTTGAGTGAAATGACGACGTTTCCTTAGAATAAGCTCGTCAACAAACTGCTTTTGATAATTCTATTTACAAGTGCAGATATCAAGACAAGATATTAGAGACAACATGTCTACAGGACAGCATATGCAAGATTATTAAAACGGCAAACAATAAACAAGCGAAAAACGACAACGCATAACGGAAGAAATATAGACATTAATTAAAAAGTCATCCTCTCTCCCTTGAACTCGACAGCACCTCCAGTGCGAGCTCCACCACGGGGTCCACCACGTCCACCGCGGCCTCCCCTGTCGCCACCTCGTCCGCCACCACGTCCACCCTGGTGAAGAAATTATTAGACTTGTATAAGCAAATGAACGAAGATGATAGCTTACCCTGCCACCTCTGTCACCACCCCTGAAACCACCACCGGAACCACCACGACCGCCCTGTGGACAGTAACCAGTTGTAATCAGTTGTTGAGCAGACACAAGAAAAAATACTGACCCATCCGCGATCACCTCCACCACGATCACCTCCGCCGAAACCTCCGCGACCGCGTCTCTCTCCACCTCCACCCCTGCCTCCGCCGCCTTCTGTGCGAGGTTGCGAGAAGTCCAGACGGAGAGGGCGACCGCCGATCTCCAGTCCCTTCGCACCATCGAACGCCTTCTTCGCTGATCCGATATCCACGAACTCGACGTAGCCAAAGCCCTTGGGCCGTTGCGTTTCCCTATCAGTAGGAAGGCGCACGCTTTTAACCTCGCCATACTCCGCAAAGACTTCCCACAAGCCATCCTCCGTCGTGTCAAAGCTGACGTTGCCGACGAATAAAACGCTTGACGGCTCACTCGGCACGTCTCCGAAAGCCTTCGCACGCTTCTCAGGGTTTGCGGGTTTCGGCGATGTCTTGTCGATATTGACAGCTCTTCCATCGATTTCCTTCGAGCCATTCAGGGCGACAGCTGCGTTCGCACCCTCCATAGTGGCAAACTCTACGAAACCGAAACCGCGCGACTTTCCCGTATTCCGATCCATTTGTACACGAGCAGAGACGACCTCGCCGCAATCGGCAAACTCGGTCGCGAGCCAGTCATTATCGACGTTCCACGACAGCCTCCCAATAAAGCAAGTCTTAGATTCTTCTTCTGAATCCCCCGACGGAGCAGCCTCCCCAGAAGCTAGCTTGACTTTTTTTGTCGGAGCCTCAACGACTTCGTTGGCCTTACGCTTGCCTTTGTCTACGATCAGAAATAGAACTTGATGCGATGAATTCGTGCTCACCATTTTTCGCAGGAACCGCAGTATCAGTCATCTCAACGTCCTTGCTTTTCTCCTCAGAATCATCATCGGATGAATCGTCGGACGAATCATCTTCACTAGATTCAGCAGACTCAGCCTTTTTTGCCTGCTTTTCAACAGCGGGCTTCGCTTCCTCGTCCGAGCTATCGTCTGAGTCGCTATCATCTGAGTCGCTGGTGTCTTTGCCCACCGCCGCTTTTGTTGGTGAGGCTTTCACGGGCGCTGATTTTTTCGGCTCATCATCGTCTGACTCCGAGCTGTCAGAGCTTTCACTACTTTCTTCTTTGCTCGCTTTTTTAAGGGTAGACTTGACCTGCGCAGCTTTCGGCTTTTCGTCTTCAGACGTCTCGTCGCTGTCGTCCGAATCAGATTTGGACGAAGGCTTCACCAATTAACCTGCGTATAAGCAAACGATTATGACTGCGTGAAACTGCCAACACACCTTGGACGTATTGCCGTTGGCCTTTGATACAGGCTTTTCCTCTTCGGAAGATGAGGACTCGTCGGATGAATCGTCATCGTCGCTGCTGCTTTGGGCCTTTTTGGCCTTTGTCTAACAATGAAGATATTAACAATTACGTTTTTCTCGAGACGATACGACGAGCACATACTGCAGCTGCCTTCCCGTTGACCTTGGTCGGCTTCTCACTTTCCGACTCGGACGACTCCTCGGACGATTGCTTTTTGAGGATTTTCTCCTTTTTCGAAGGTTTCGACTTGCCGTTTGCAATCTTCTAGTAAATGAAATAAAATTTTGGCCCGGAGCTGCGAGAAAATATGGCATACAGCTTTGGGCTTCGTAACAATCTCCTTCGCAGCAGATAGCACCACTGCTGACTTTTTCTCCTTTACATCCTTGCTTTTGACTTTGCTGTCGGATTTTCCCATTTTTGCCGAGCGAAAATGGAGGGGGGTAGGTAATGATGGGAGGAGGGAAAGGGAGGGAGAGCGAGAGAGTTGTAAATTCTGGACGTGAAAAACTTCGTCCAAAACCCCCAAATAGGAAGGAAGCAGCTGGTCACGAGACAGCGTCCCGAAGAGTATGCGTCGATCCCAGTGCCGCGGAATGCATCACACTGACTATCCATCCACAATGGATTTGGAATCGCATTTTCAAGTGCTCTTGTTAGGAACAGGTCTCACTGAATCCATAACTGCAGCGTAAGCCTTTCTGTTTCTCCGCTCGTCTATTTCGCTGGCTTATTATCATGCAGTGCGCTTGCCAAAGCCGGCTTCAAGGTTGTGCATATCGATATCAATTCCTACTACGGAGCCAGCGAAGCCAGCTTGACGACCGAAGAGCTCAAAACATGGATCGAGGCTATCTTGAAGAGCTCTGATAGTGTCTTACCATTAGCATCAGTACATGGGGAGTTACCGTCTTCCTCCAGATCGTATTCGTTGTCTTTGTCGCCATCAGTGTTCGCCTCTACTGGGCCCTTCATTACTTCTCTTATCGGTTCCGGAGTCGCTCGTTACGGTGGCTTCAGACTTCTTGAGCGTACCTGTGTTTACTCTGCGGCTGGTTTCAAGAGTGTTCCGGGAAGCAAAGAGGACATTTTCAAATCCAAGGAGCTATCTCTTGTGGATAAAAGAAAGCTCATGCGCTTTTTGACCTTTGCTTCAGGAGATTTTGAATGCTCTTCTGAAATCCAAGGCAGAGAATCTATGTCGTTCTTGGAATTCCTAGAGGAAGTCTTCTCTATCAATAAGCAGCTCGCCTCTGCTCTTACATATGCTCTCGCCTTCTGCAGTACTAGTTCTGGTGCGTATCCTCGAACTATTTTAACAAAATCAACAAGAACGTCTCCGGAGCCTTTCACACATCAGATACTATCATACCCGCATTGACTCGAATAAAGCACTATTTGCGCTCGGCAGGGCGATATGGCCCTTCACCATTTTTGGTTGGTCAGTACGGGGGCTTGGGAGAACTTGCTCAAGGATTCTGCAGGTGAAGACGATGATCTGCTTGTGCTACAGATTTATGGAGACGTCATTCATGCTTACAATCACTTGCAGAGTATGCGCAGTATCTGGTGGGACGTACATCCTCGGACACGACATACTTGCCTTTCAAGAGGCTAATGCAGAGGGCGTGACGAGTCATTGCCTGAATCTCAGAGGAATTCCCGAAAATCTTACAAGTGATATAATCATTGTCTCCTCTGATCTCCTGTCCAAACTCAAGAACGAGGACGGGGCTGACCTCGAAGGTCATTCGTCAGAGGGATCTCACATAGCACACTGCATAGCGGTCATCGATGGAACAATCGCTTCGCTTTTGACGCAGCAAGCTGCATCCGAAGAAGGACGCACAGAAGAAACCGATTCGGTGGACGTTGATGATGGTCAAGCTCGAACCGTCGATTCTGCTCTACTAGTATATCCCCCAAACGTGCTATCTACCGGGTCAGCGCAGTCGCCCGTCAACGCTATAATTAATGGTGAAGGCACTCTGTCTTGTCCACGCGGAAAGAGTATGTCGTTTATATCGTCTTACATGAATTAAAATGCTGGCGCTTACCGAAAAACGAGTAAGGTCTACTGTATCTGTCCACAGCTATGGATAAGAACACTTCGGACCGGCAGAACTCAGATGCAGAGCGTCTTCTCCGTCCATACCTGGATGCGACACTGTCGTTGGCTCGCACCACGGATGCCTCAACCCCTAAAGAGCTTTTTAGCGCGTTTTATGTGAAATCGAGTCGTACATTCTCAGCTCCTTTCTTGGATTCCTTAAAGCAACGCGATATATTGGTATGCCCTTCTTTACCTTCCCATTTTGCGGAATCCGGCGATGCCGCTGCTGTCTATGCGGAGGCATTGTTTCGGGAAACGGCGAAGCATCTAGGAAGGCTTGACTTCGAGAATATGGATTTTTGGCCTCCTTTGCCGATGGACCCTGATGACGAAGACATCTCCTGAAGAGGATTATACTTTATAAGCGTATGTAATTCGATGCAGCGTATCGGTCGGGCTTCATTTGAAAATTATCTGCTATTCGACTGATTGCAACAAGGAACCAACATATCGCATATGAGATGAATACAAAGTAAGTTCTCAGCCCTCAGAAAGCCACGAAAGAAAACTCAACGCTCAAACCAGACGTTGCCCTCGTATACAGAAGGCGGCGTCGCAATAGACATAAGGATGAAAAGATGTATGAATTAGCATTATATAGCATACGCTCAGCTCTCTTTCGATGTCGTTGAATCCCCGTTCAACTTCCTGTCCGACTGCTGTCTCGTCAGACCTGCGGCGGCAAACCCCCGCGCAGCAAACCCGCCACCCCTCCCCCGACCTCGCCCACGGAAACCTCCTGAAGAATTCGGCTCGCGGTCTTCCGCTTGAACGATATATGGCACATTGTCTTTCAGTTTCTGAAGTGATGTTTAGTTCCCCGCAATATATGAATTCAGGAGTCAACAACATAGTTTTACCTCTCCATGTCTTTCCAGACCCGCCCTCATAGATTCTTCATCCCCGAATTCAACGAAGGCAGTTCGCGTTGCCTTGCCATAGTTCTGCGGGAAGTGCACGCGAACGATCTGTAAAAAAAGGTGGATGAGCATAGAATCTCAAGGGCATACATGATTTTTGGGATACATACGCTATCCGCTGCTCCACCGAAAAACTCCTTCACTTCAGACTCTGTGGCTATTACTGAATACCTCATAAACAATGTCCACGGGTTTCTAGGAGGCCTCTTAGACGTCGGAGTCTGAGCGCCAGAGCTTTCAGGACCAATCACAGGGGAAGCAGAATTCGCGCTCCAGTTTCCCCTTTCGTTCGTCTCAATCGGCGTCGCCTTACCAGAAGGAGGGGCAGACGACTGAGCAGCCTTAGACTCGGACGAAGGGTTTGTATCGTCAGAGGGCGCACCCTCTTTATCCTTTGCGTCTCGCTTCTCTTTTTTCTTCTCCTTCTTGCTCTTTTTATCGCCGGTTTCTGTAGGGCTGGACAATGCGGCATTTCCGTTGAGCTTAGGAGCCTGAGCTTCCTTCGGTGCCTCCTTTCCTGAGCCGGGAGCTGAAGGATGCTGGGTCTTGGGCAATTGTGGTGGTGGAGTAGGAGCGATTGATGGACCGCTGGACTTGGGAGCTAAAAGTGGCTGAGGTTTCGTCGGCGCAGGCGTACTGCTAGTCGACGTCGGAGCAGCGGCGACGTTGTTAGGTAGAGCAGAGGTTGTAGAGTTAGGCGTGGAACCCGAGTTTGCAGTACGACGATAAGCATAGTTAAAGCCTTTTTATACGAGTAAGTACACCATGTGAATGGAAAGAAGTGAACACATACCTTGGCTCTTGAGTTCAGCACTGACCCTGCCTTCCTTGACATCTAAAATCAAAGAACCGTATGCGGCATCGCAAAGATTCCAATTCCAACAATTCTTCCACGCAGGCTCATCACCAGTCGCTGTTCCTCCAGGGCCAATATGGGGTTGCATAGCAGGCACCCTTTCAATAACACTCAGGGCCTTCTCCAACAAAATGCGCTGATTTTCATCCACGACCGCTTCGACCTGGGGCTTCACGCTTTCCCAGATCTTATCGAAGCTATCCTTACCACTCATAATCTTGTGGCGGAAACCTTCGAAGTCACCCTGGACGCTGAACTCGTTCCATGAGCTTGTGTAGCGAAAATGCAATCCGGCGGAGATGGTAAGGTCGGCTTTAAGGATAAGCGCAAGCTGGGCAATAATGCCTTCGCGTCCTGGGCTCGCGTGAGTAACCAAAAGACGCGTCTCAGTGGGGTCATATACACGTTGCGCCGTATCGACGAGCTCTCCAATCTGCAGCGCGGTTGTCCACATCGTGCCTTGACCGCCAGCAATAGTCGCATTGCCATCGCCATTGTCAAACATCTTGTGCGGGACAAACGCCCCACCCAAACCAAGAAGGCGAAGCTTGACACCACCCACGTCGAGGCAGCGCGTCGTTGCTTCGTCAATGACATGGAGATTTTCAATATCATACGTTCCTTGACGGAACTTTTCGAGAACTATGACGTCCTCACAAGCGCCCCAGACCGTGAACACCGGCACACTAAGCTTGAGCTGGCCGGATAGTAGTAGCGGAAATTCCGACAGTAGGGAAATGGTCATAGCGGCACGTATGACGGCTGGTGGGGTCTCAGGAGAGAGGAGGGAGCCGCGCTGTGCGTTCGGGATTAAGGGCGAATATTGAGTGAGGTGTTTGAGAGTACGATCGTTGATGCGTTCCAAACTTGAAGATTCTGTGATCGAGTCAGTAAGGATTAAAGGGCTTTTTAGAGAATAAAAAAGAGAGGCGAAAACGATCGTTCGGAGTCGCAAAGTCGACTGACGCCCGACAGGCGCGTTATGAATGAACTCGTAACTCACCAAAAAAGCCGAAGTCACCCGTGTGGATGATGGCCTTCGCCCCAGCCTCTCTTGCCATGTCGTTGAGACTTGAGAGACGGCCACGCACGTCTGCGATGCATAGTATGCGACCAGAAACGGTGTCGATGACCTTAGTTTGAGTATTAACCTGGAGCGGCTGCGTTCTTGGTAAGGGAGAAGCGCCCGGCCGAGTCGAGGACGAAGCTGTTCGAGTGGCAGATTGCATGGCAGGATAGAATGCGTACCGTCCAAGAGCTCTTTAGAGAGATTGGAAGCGACGAGGGTGGCGACGACAGCAGCAACGTTCTTAGCGGCAGCGACAGCGACGACAGCGACGACGACGACGAGCACTTCATCTTCGACAAATTCAAGCGACGCGACCCGTGATGTGACGCTGAAGTGACGCTCCTAATGGAGCACAGCAGGGACGTTCAACATAGGAATGGAACGTCGTTCCGTTCCTGTCGGCTACCCAAAAAAGTAAGAATTATTCAGCTTATATCCCTGAGTCACAGACGGTCACGCATCCGCCGGCAGCGACAATGGTGCATATATGCGTCTTCTCAGCACTCTTTTCCATCCAAGCTCACTATAACTTGGCAAAGATATCTCAGCATATTTCATATATTAAGAGGCTTTTGACCTTACCGAGTGTTCCAGATGCTCCCAGATGTACATCAGTTTGTAAACTGACTCCTTTTGCAAAACATATTTTCTCCCTTTGCACGTAACATAACATTTTCTTGAGAGAACACTTGCCATACTCATGATTATTACTTCTTTGATACTATATTTCTATGTCTATAAAGTACTGCACAGATTATATTCAGCATGTCCATGCATTGGAGAGCCAGGAAATGGCACCAGTTTGCTTAAGAGGGTTCAATCACCACTATTAGATTCGGCAATGCTATTTTTTTTTTCTAAGCTCAGAAACTCATTATATGTGTATATACCACAACTCAGAGTAATGTCCTTAATCTTCAAGAGCTGGAGTAAAGTGGTTGAGGCTAGATTGGTGCTATTTTGGAATGACAAGTGAGATGTAACGCCGCTGAATAATCCCTTCCTTTCTGGGTAGCCGACAGGAACGGAACGACGTTCCATTCCTATGTTGAACGTCCCTAGCCTCCTACTTTTGTGTGGCCGACGCGTCCGACCGTCTGGCAGAGTTTACACGACGACGAAGCGACGACGACGACGACAACAACCGCCACTTCCGCATGAGCCGACAAAGTCACAGCACTGTAGTCGACTCGTTCGGCTTTGTCGACTTTCTAAAATATCTGTGACCGAATATCAATGACTTCTAAGGCGAGCTCTAAACGAGTCATTGGCCAACCTTCACCCACTGTCTCCACCTCATCTGCGCAACTCATTCCGGCCGTGCAACAAATATCTCTTGAATCTCACATTTTTGCTTCCCGAATTACCCTCCCTACAAACTTCTCAATCGTTTTCGCCCAGTTAACACCGCTTCAATCTTCCCAAAGCCACCAGGAAATTGACCATGCTCGGAGGGCCATATTTGAAAGTAATTCAGGGCGCGTGGTGGAGGAAAGCCTCCTGTCCCATTCCCAAATATCCAGCGATGTCTCTACTCTGTGGGTATTTGCTATTGAGTCTGATAGCTCTAGGAAAGATGGCGACGCGGCATTCCTCTCGCGACTTGAAGCCTTGAACATCCAGGGATTGATTAGTGAGTGACGCTTCATTCAAGTATTTTAGAAAACTACTAATCTATTCGCAAAACTCTCTTAATAGAGACTGGCATGGATCGATTCTTCTATCACGATCTTTATCCATGCTGCTTTGCTTGTTCTATGCAACGAAATCCCTGTCCGACTTGTCTTCAACCTTCGTCCGTTACGTCTCTACCTATTTCGTTCCCTTCGTCTCAGTCTCGGATACTATCGGATGGTCCGCAGTCTGCTTCTCGTGAACCCACACCAGCCCCCAGTCATTCTCTTTCAAAAGCTCGTCTCTCTACAGCCTGTCATCTTCCTCGGCGGCCTCTCCGTCAGCCTTACACTTTCTTTTTGAGTGCAGTGCAGAATCGGGTCATCAACGATATGTGCGAGCGTGCGATGAGATCAGGAAGGGTTGCGCGAAGACTACGGGGTGGCGTCCTTTGGGGCCTTTCTAGCTCAACAAATAACTGGGGCGATGGCTGGGATCAACATGGGAAAACTCGGTTCGCGACATCAATTCTATAGATCCTTACTTCAAACTTACAGATTCATATTTCTTAGACCTCTTTCATTCTGTCAGATTGAAGTGACGCTGTTCCCCTCGGGTTTGTTAGTCCAACCTAGGTTTCATCCGACTCATTTTTTGCCTTTCCTCCCCTCATCGCTTCAACTTCCTGGAACCCCAATCAATCTTCTTCCTTTCTCGACGCCTGCATACTACCTGAACATGTATTCTGGTCCGACTTCGACTCTTGTCAAACAGTTCCAAGCCAGTCTCATCGGCTTGGGTGCGGGTGACTTATCGTCTCCCAGTGGTTCAATGCGAAACTTGACTGAATCTGGAACCTCTACGCAGTTTGTCATTGCATGGGTGAGCGTACAGAATAAGCAAGGCGAAGAGAAGGGCATGATGGTAATTTGGCCCGCTGCTCTTTGTCTTTCACTGCTATCGGCACCCGAAAGCGATAAGCCGGGCAACAACATCCTTTTCGCGTGCAATCGCAAACCGTTGTCATATATTCCGGAGCTCCCTATTGCACTCCAGGCATCACCAGTCCCCGTGCCTGCAACTGTTCCAATGCAGCAGCGCGCTGTCTCTCCACATGATTCTCTTTTTTCACCTCTTTTCACGCCAGGCGGACCCATGTCCGCTTCGCGCGAGGCATCTCCGGGCGCCCCTTTCCAAACACACCTTGCAAATCTTGTCAAGGCCAATCGCCCATCCCTAAGCAAAGCAGCACGGTCTTTCTCTTCGGAGGCGACGCAGGCTTTTCGTTCCCTCACCGTGTCTCACCTTCCTCCGCGTGATATTCGCAAGGTGACGGCTGGCGTCGGCAAGTATGTGGACTTCGTGGCAAAAGAGCGCGAACGTGAAAGAGAACGTATCAAAAAGGAGAGGGAGGCCGTTGTTCTCGGACAAGGAGCGAAAATGACAGATAGTTCATTCGTCACGGAAGCCGAGCTTTCTGGCCTAGATTCTGGTGTATCGAGCTCCGCGCACTCAGTTTCAGAGCACATGTTCATGACTGAAACGGAGCCTACAACGCAAACATTACCGTCGATCACTGTGAACACCCATCCCCTTATAGTTCCTTCCTCGATACAAACGCCACATCCACTTGCCTCTCCTGTCCAACCAGCATACCCATCGCCTCCGGATGATTTAGTCAAACCAGATGATGACATGTCTGACCTCGAAGTGTTCGCCTCACAGATCGGAATGGATGGAATAGAGCAAGTATCTGCCGCGCCGACGGAGGCTTTCGAACCATTTACCAACATGGATGAATTTATGATGGATCTCGGCATGGACTTCAGCTTGAATATTCCGCCCTCGACTGTTCACCAGGGCGGTCTGTCGTCCGAAAGTATTAAAGTGGACCTGGATTCATTGGGAGTGTTCACAGACGATGACTTCAGTTTTTTCGACGATCCCGTCCGCACTACTTCTGCAAGTTATGCCACAGGGGTTCCGCGAGTAGATCAGATCGCGATACAGCCACCCTGCGCGCTCAGTAGTGAGGAAGCACTCAGTTCGCTTGGAATCGCGCCGCTATTCGGAGATAGCTTCTTTACATCTATCCCCGGCACATCTGGGACTGCGTCGACGTCTAGTGTCGCTTCCTCATGGCCACATGCGAAATTAACTGACGGATTTGATGTCAAACCATATAGTGTAGCTATGCCAGACGGCGCTTCAGCACCCGAGCTTATAAGCTCTTCCCCAGACAGGTTGAGCTCTTCCCCCCCTGGTCCTATTACTCCAGATGTTACTTGGGCCTCCGATTTTGAAGCATACCGCCCTGACCTTAATCAGCCATTCTATCCGATCACATTCTCCAACAATTATCACTCGTCGGATAAGAAGTACGCAATTGGGAAATTTTCGAGCTCTTTGATTGAAAGAGATATTGTTGAACACGAGTCTCCGTTCTCGTTGTATTGGAGGACAAAATATACTTCTGTAACCGATCCCCGAGTCGCAGTTGTCAAGAAGCTCGCTGGGGTGAAACGGAAGATCGACATTCAGGGTGTTAGGACCGTAGCACAGTCTCCGGCCTGGAACAATACTACTGACGATGAAGTTTCAGTCGTCGATGATATGTCCGAACAGGATTCAGATGATCAATGCATGGATGACGAAGACGACTTGGCAGTAACTCGACCTTCGACTCCTCTTCCCGCTCATATCCCTCTAGGCCCAACGCTTATATCCACACAGTTCTCTCATTCACTTTTGCTTCCGTTATCGGTCAATTTGCGGCCTGCTGGTGCTGCCTTCACTGAAACAGACATACCATCGCCGATTCCAAACCCTGTGCCAACACCAGTATCGCCCGCGGCGGTCTTGGGTCAGGCAAGTGAGAAGTCAAAGTCACTAGAAGCAACCGTACAGATTTTAGGTCGCGAAGTGGTGGAAAATTCTGTGTGGGCGTCCGCATGGCGGTCTAGTGCAGTAGATCAAGCACCACCCTGGAAACAAGTTGATCAAATCGAGCAGACCGATAGTTCTTTCGACGGGAATAATTTTCTTTCGGCTTGTTGGTTGTGGGATACGATGACCATCGGGAGTATTTCTGACTTTGGTAAGTTAAGTTATTTTTACAATCCATCCTGCTTACTGACAAAAAAGTCAGCGTCACCTCGACCTTTATCTGTTAATTGCAGAGCCAAGGAGGATTCACTTTCGATGTTGCCGCTTGAACACCCCCTGTTTGCTGTTGGAAAGACTGGCGGAATAATTAATCTATCACCTCCAGCTCTTCGGTTCTGGGCAAAACTGGGGTTGACACCGCGAAGTGGACCAAAGGATGTCGTGGCTTTCGCCATGTTTCAGGATGACGAGGGGACACTCAGTCAAGCAGGAGATTGGCTCAGTCGGGTATCTGCCATTTACACCGTGAGTCTAAAACGTACCTCACTCGGTGGAGTCAGACTTGAGTAACTTAACCTCTTCAGTCCAAAGGATACGGCTCACACGAACTTGGAAAAAATTGTACTTGCCCTAAGGACGGATTAATACCAATACAGTTTACTTCTTTTCGTAAATCTCTTGGTGAGTGATGTTTATCTGTCATTTACAACTTGACTGAGAGATTATTCAGCTTCCGCTTTAAACTCAATTGAATTAACTGCCTCTACTCTATTATTTTATGTTGTCACGCCTGGGTCTGTTCTTTCACTAAGCTCTCCTCTTCTGCGACAAATATTTTCTGGTATGAAGCGGGCGCTCGTCGGTCACGAGAAGAAAGCGATTTATTTTCATTTTGTCCCGGAATTTCTTTTCAGCTCTGACGACGATGTTGCTACTGCGTCTAGTTTGGAGACGTTGGTTGATGGCGTCTATGACCGAATTCGCAGATCAGTCGACAGGTTCATGTCCCGGCCGTTTTTCGCGTATGGTGAAGAGACGCGGAAACTCTTCGAAGCTCCTTCTTTTACCTTAGCCCGTGCACCTCATGTTGCTACATCCCTTTCCTTCCATCACCCACAAAGTAATTTGGGATCCCTGGACCGCCATACAATTCTACACGTTGGTTACAAGCTGTCGAAATGTGGGAAGTGGCTTGTTGCGGCATGCATTGACCAGAGAGGAGAAAGTCATGACTTGGCACTCTGGCTCATTCAGGACGAAACCGACCACAAACAGGCAATCTCTCTCGTGTGGAAATTTGCAAAGGAGTTCGCCAGGGGAGCAAATGTAGAATGGCGAATAGTCTTTGCGAAACTCGGTGTCATCGATGAGACTGAGCTGGAAGGTACGCGTTTGTTAGATTTGTTAGCATGCGATGAGGAATATCAATTGATTTTGACATCATCAGCCTGGGACACACTGTTGTCAGATGAATGTTTGTCTGATGAGCAGGACATTGCAATGCATATTTCCATTGCGAGCATCGAGGGCAACGCTGGATGGACGATTCTGGAACAGAAAACAAATAACCTGACGAAGCCGCACAATGCTCACGACATCCATGGAAAAGATCAATTTTTTTCTACAACAATCGCCGCATACACTTTATCGACTTTCTTGCGGTGCCCTTTGCCATCAAAATGGGATGCGGATCTCGGAGCGCATCACAACCACATTCCAGATGATGACGATTCTATTCCGAGCAACGGTGACCGTCTCAGGCCACTACACACAGCTGTCTTGGTCACGACTCCCTCAGACCCTGGGCACGCCTCAGCAAACGCTCAATACATCCACCTTCTTCAGACCGCCAGGTTCGCTTGCTCGGCACTCACAAAGACAGACGAAGAAACATTCCGGGATATTTGTCGCAATTATCATGAATTAGCTGTTCTCACTAGGGCACGTTGGCAATTGCATGTCGACCCTGCTTTGCCGTACCATCTCGCAGCGCTACAAGTTGTTGAGTCTACTTTGGAGCTGAGTGACGCAGTTCTTCTGGAATAATATCCACGCTTTGAATGCCCATCCCCCACTTGTACAATAGTATCTCCCTTTCTCATTCCATCTTCTGTACACGCCACTCATTATCATTAGACAATCGCATGTTAGACGCAGCATCGTTATACGCATCACAATGTATCTGTAAATTACGCCCACCAGCATCAATAGTATTCTAAACTGTTCATCACTGACTCTTTTTGTCTACACTGGATCCCTTTGGGGCATCAAGTCGTACACTGGACTGAATACTGGCTAATGCTTGAATGGCGAGCATAATAATCGGAACGAGGAGGAAGAAAGCAACGAGTAATGAAATAATCAAGCCGGGGGTAAGAAGCTGGTAGCGTTGCAAGATACCAACACTCGACGTGTCAGTTCCGTTGGAAGGAGCAAAGGAGAAAGGCAGATCGATGTTGTCTCCAGCTGGCTGTCGCTTGTCCACACCAGGCGACTCAGAACCGGTGTAAACGAAGAGGTGGCTGGGAAAAGTAAGTTCTATCTCTGCGAAGGAACGATCCAACGATTCCTCTGGTTAAGATGTAGATGCATTGGTGCCAACGCTTTGCAAAAAATGGTAGGGTAACCCACCGAGTTCAGACATAATATGCTTTCTCCATGGCCCCTCGACTGCAATTGATGGCAGCGCGATATGCAGAACATGCTTCCTCGACGCGTCGAGATTAAACTCGCCGTCTGTGCCGTGCCAATGAATACGGGAACCGCAGCGGTGTGCAAGAGCCCTTGCGGCATCGGTAAGCAAGTCCGACGCGTGGCGACGACTATAAGAGACCTGTATTGACTTGTCGGCTTTCTTGAGTCGCGATGGTAGCGCCGACGAAGGCGAAAGCGACTTCAGATCGTGTGCATGCAGCTGAGGAGGGGCCATGTTTGATATACGATTCAGTTTTCAATGCATGGTAATAGGCGACGTACCCCGGGCTGGTCAATTATGATCACCGCATCAAACCTGCATAGTTCTTCATTGCTCAATAGCGAATCGATCTGCGGTTGTTCAGAACCAGAGAACGCGTCCACGAGAGCGTTCCTGTGACAAAGTGAGCTGTTCAGTCGCCACAGCCAAACGTGTCTCCGATGTCCAATACTCACTTATGTGTTGACCAGGCTACTAAAGGCGCAGAATCAGAGAATGCCCAAGACAAATGCAATAGCGCCGCTGCAATAAAGAGCTTCGTAAACATTATTCGCTAGCAGAGTCGTTCTTCGTGCGCTCGCGGTGAGAGTAAGAATGACTTATTATTACATATGTAACTCTACAAAAGTTTCTCACAAACACGACCGGGTCACATGACACAATTTGAAGGTTTTTGAAGTTCTCAAGTGAAATACATGTACGCGAACACAGATGCAATAAATAGCTTGGCGATAGCAAAAACAATCCTTGCAGTTTAGAGTAAGTAACAACATAATAACAATACATGCCATTGATACAAAACTTTGAGTACCCAATTTTCATAGCGCATCTTCAAACATTAATTTACGTGGCTTGCTGATCGGCGGAGGTGGTGTGACTAAAGCAGGCCTATGAAAAGATCATAAGCATTATCCAGGGATGTGAATTTCTCATCTTACATTGACGTTCCGCAGTTCGCCGCAGGATTCCCCATGATGATACTTTCTGAGACGCCCAGGATGCTATCGGTCTTACCATACGCCGACGCGTCGAAGAGATGATCCGTTGTCTTTTCGAACGATGCAAGCATCAATACGCTGTCTTTCATCTTTGCTACACCGAATCGTGTGATGCCCAAAATCTCGCCCTATGCAGCGTAAAGGTGGTTAGAGGAATCAAAGGATTAGCATTTCGCCAGCTCATACCTTGTAAGTCATGACGTCTCCGAGCAACATGACATGTCGAGGATCGATGCTCATGCCATGCTCCTTCATGATGAACTGAATTTCATTGATGATAGTTCCTCGTGCTGCCTCAATGCCGAGCACAGCCGCAGTTTCGATAATGTGGTTAGTAGTCGCTTGCTCGCCCACGATACCTGACAAGGATAGATTGTCAGACTCGTGCATAGAAAGTTTAAGTCGACAAGATCTTACCATCCGTAATCATGACTTTCTGAAGTCCGTAACCTTCCACGAGCATTTCCTTTTCGCCTTTCTTTCCCCTGTGATCATCCTTGTCCTTGATGTTTATAATCGCGCGTTGAATACTTTGTATGCCCTGCACACGACATTAGTTTGAGTTAGCAAGGATATTGTGGTAGGTGATATAAAACCTGCCTTAACAACGACGAAAGGTAATACTCGACGAAGTTCTCTGAGCCTATAGAATTTATCGGGGCCATCGATGTAGATCCGTAGACGATTCTTGCGAGGAATGACAATAATCGACTGGACCGTTTATCAGGAAGTGCGCTCAAACATAAATTTGATAAAAATCTGTACCTCTTGTTTAACTTTGAGTTTTTTAGCAGCGACAATTGCCCATTTTATATCGTCGAGAGTAAGTTCGAGCTTTATCGCTACGTTAGATATGCAATCTCTGATAGAGACTACGTTGCATACCTGAAGCTTCTGGACAGCAGCCATGTCTACGATGATTCCAATGTAATTATACTCCGGAGCCCATGCTTCTTCTAGCACAGCTGCAACCTAAGGATAGATACATAAACGTTTGCCCATAAAACCTGATGAACAAAACCGATGAACAAAATAGACGAACATCTCCAAGCAGAGTTTTCTCCAGACGTCCCTTGACGATACGAGCAGAAGCTTCGCTCGTGTTATTTGCAAGCCTGCAACTAATGATTGGCGTGCTGATCGTTTTCGAGGCGTTGATAATTTCTTTGATGCGCGGAACACCGAGCGTGATGTTCATGGAGGCGACGCCGGCGAAATGGAAAGTCTTGAGAGTCATTTGGGTGCCCGGCTCACCAATTGACTGGGCACCGACAGCACCAACAGTAGAGCCGGGCTCGATCTTTGCCTTCAGATACTTAATACGGCACAGATCCAGGAAGCACTTGAGCTGGGCTTCTGTGACCTTTATCTTGTTGTCCACGATTTTTATATTCGCATCTGTAAGAAAGAGAGGAAATGGAGTGAGAATCAATGTCACGCGTAAAAGAAATTAAAAGCAACGCGCACCAGAAACACCCATGGACAGATCCGTGTCTGCATCCCATTCCTCTTCTTTCTCAAGAGCGTCAAACATACCGTGCTGTCTCCTCTGCTCCGCTAGGACAGAGACTGCATTGTCGAACATGAACTTATGCAACGATGATATGTAAGCATCTGAGCATTCAGCCGTGAACTTTTTCGAGGTTAGCTCCTCGACCATGATCTCCGTGATTTCATAAGGCAATAGACCTCGGCCTCGTTGAGAGACAATAGCCTAGTAGCGGCTTCAGCACTTGAAAAAGGGGAATATGAATGGCTGCTTACCCGAGCATGATTCCAGGAACGTGAAAGTTCAACTGGCTGAGCGTCACCCTCGAGACAGCCAGGGTCCAGACCATCATCACCATACTGAAATTGAACCACCCCTCCTTCAGAGTTGCGCACCGACAGATCATACATAGTCGTCAAGTCTTCCAAAGCTTTCATCAAACGACGCGCCATGTAACCAGTTTCTGCAGTCTTCACAGCGGTATCAACTAGACCTTCACGACCAGAGATGGCGTGGAACAGAAACTCTGTAGGGAGGAGGCCAGTATAGAAGCTGTTGCGTACGAAACCTTTCGAAGGCGGCTCCTTGGACTTCTTCGGAAAATGAGGGAGAGAGCGGTCTTGGAAACCATCTGGGACACGCTTTCCCGCAATGATTTGCTGACCGACACACGCAACCATCTGACAGACGTTGATAGCAGAACCTTCGGGGCAGAGTAAGCCATACCACGCAAAAAAGATCTCAAAATAAGAGCTAACCTTTGGAACCACACGTAGCCATGATAAGCGGCGCATTATGACGGCTCAGCTCCTTCATACACAAGTCTCCGACTGTATCTCGGACCTTGGAAAGTACGCCGGATATCATGGCTTCCAACGTCTGCTCCTGGTCGCACCCAGGTTTATTTTCCAACTTGCCCTTCTTCGCTTGCGCAATAAGATCGGTACAGGTTGCATATGCTGCCTCTACTAGTCTATCCTTGTTGGCAGAAAGAGTGGGACCCGGAATGACATCGTTGATACCAAGAGAGAATCCGACATTTGCTAGAAAACGATTGAGAAAAAATACGCAAGTGAAAATAGACCAAACTCACTGAGCCAGCGAGCACAGAGCTTCGCGACTCTGTTCATCGCCGCAGCTGCTTCGTCTGAACCGTAATCCCTCAATATGACGCCGAAGATCGATCTCTTCTTTCCGCTACCAACAGTGGCCTTGTCCATTACACCGCACATGATCTCGCTGTTGATGACGACGAGATAGCCGTCATTCGGCGAAAGGTCAGGAGCGGGATTCATCCGAGGATAATTCGCTGCGTCAGGTTTCTGCTCCTTGTTGCATTTCGATTCTACGTTCACGAGGACGTTGCTAGCCTTGTTCGGACGCATAAGAACATTAAATATTTGTTTACCGGTCCACAGGCGCTGCGGTTTAAGAATAGTAGGTGGGGGTATGTCGATGTGAAGGTCCGCGTCCGCGAAGTAGGAGCATACTTGCGTAAATTGTCGGCGGTCAAAGAAGCGATCGCGTCGTGAAAGTAAAAATGAGGCTGTGATGAAATCCTGAATGGCTGCTATGACAGGTTCACCATTTCGCGGAGTGACGAGATTCAGTTTGATGTTCATGAGGGTCAGAGCTTCGGTGCGGGCTTCTTCAGTCTGCGGAACGTCTAAAATCATAGATTCTCAACGGGTGTACAGGGAAGCCGAGACAACACTCACGGATGTTCATCTCGTCTCCGTCAAAATCAGCGCCGTATGGACCACAAACACATTCATTAAGACGAAACGATCGCCATGGTCTCACTTTGACCTGAAAAAAAGGTCAGCAACTATATCTCACAAATAAAAGAGGAATTTACTCTGTGGCACATGATAGAAAGCTGCAAAAATATAAAATTAGCAACGAGCACGTCTAAAGGTCCCTATGCCACGAACCCTATGCAAACTAGGTTGACGATTGAAGAGAACGACGTCCCCGTCAATAATATGCCGTTCCACAACATCGCCTATCCGCAAACTGTCCGCGATTGCATTCCGATTGCCGAACTTCAGGAACTTTTTGAAGCCGCTGCTCCCGGCCGTCACATAGTTCGCTCCAGGATGCAGATCGCACCCATTCCTCACAGCGCGCCGTAGCATATCGAGGTTGTGGGACGTAACGCGTTCGGGATATGTCAGAATTTTTGCGATGCGCTCAGGGATAGCTACCTCATCAATGCGCAGATTGGGATCAGGCGAGATGACTGTGCGTCCGGAAAAATCGACACGCTTGCCCGAGAGGTTACCGCGGAAGCGCCCCTGCTTGCCTTTCAGACGCTGGCAGAAGCCTCGTATAGGTTTTTGGGCCATCTGTATAGGGATACCAGGCGTCTCAGAGTTGATGTAGATTGCAACGCCAACTTGTAGGAAGTCCCATTGTTCCTAACGCGCAGTTCTAGTATCAATGTTTTTTTTCGAAAGAAAGAAAAACTGAGATAGACAGAGCACTGACCATGAATTGCTGAGTCGGTGCTCCTTTTACTAGTCCCTGTTTTATGAGTGCGCTGGTAAAGACGATTTCTGTCAACTTGACAGTCAGATCATCTTCGTTGGAAGCGCCGTCTTGAGCAACTGATGGTCGAATACAGACTGGCGGGACAGAAATATATTGCCAGATATATTCTTCTGGTCGCCCATGAGATGGGTTTAAGCCAAGAAGCTCGCAGTCCTGTAAAAGTTTTTTAGTCATAAATTTTCGGTTACAATTAGGTGCATATAGGGAACTAGTAACAGACCTCGTCCGATATTCTCTTGAACAAGTCCAGCACTTTCAGCGGGTTCAAGTCCTCGTGGACTGCCTTGCTGATATACATCGCAATCTCCTTCTGCGCCTCGACGGCAGACGAGAATGACTTCTTGAACTTTTCGAGCTCGTCGGCGGTCTTCTTCGCGCGGAACTTGTCGTGGATGATCTTGATCGCGCCGACTTTCTTTACTGCGCCGTTCGTCGCAGAGCAATACGGACAGTACACGACTTTGCGTGCCATGCCATTCACGGCCTTGATAAGTGCCATGCGCTGGATGTTTTCTAACTTGGGCCGTCGGAAGCGCTTAAGGTACGTGCGTCGCTCGGGCTCGTCGAGGAGGACGCGCGCACAGGTCTAAGCGAAATTTATGAGGATGGCTACAGACGGGCAGCGGGACAAGATGTGCATACATACCTTGCAAATGCATTGCAGGATCGAAATGATGTGCTTGAAGTATCCAATGTGGAAGACGGGCAATGCAAGCTTTATGTACGCATAGTGACCGACACAGTCCGCGGACGCCAGGCCGCACGTTTCGCAGAATGCATTCTTCTCTGTAGTGCCCTGGCAAAAAAAAATCATATTAGCAAGGAGAGCAGTTTAATTTACTTGAAAGCAATACTCACGAGACGGCGATCCAAAACACCATCCTTCACGGGCATCCTGTCCACTGGCGTGTACAGGTCTCGATGCGTAACTTGGAACTCAGAGAGTTTGACGACATCCTGCGCCTTCAGTAGGCCGAATTGAATCTTCTTACTGATATATTATTTAACAAGTATGATGGAGCAGTAGACACTACACACACTTACATGACTTTTGGCGCATGGTGCGAGACGGTCTCCTTCATAGCGGCTTCCTCAGCGTCCCCGAGCAGCACGAGCACCCCAGCCTATCACAAGATGTACAATCCCAGATGTCCCGAATAACGGA